>CAJHNH020006656.1:62500-65000 GCA_905116865.2 Candidula unifasciata | reverse complement strand
ATCCAGAGATCCTTAGCGGACTCAAACAGCCTTCGGTGCCGAAGGTACCATTTAAACTGGTACCTCCCCTTTGGTCTGAGGTTGAGGACGTTGTGAAAAAAGCCAGCGGCAAGTCTGCCCCAGGTCCGAACGGTGTTCCGTACGTTCTTTACAAGCGTTGCCCGAAAATCCTAAAAATGCTTCACGTCTTGTTGAGACAAGCGTGGATCCGCAATCACATATGTCCAGAGTGGTCAAAGGCAAATGGGGTCTACATTCCCAAAGAGCAGGACTCGAAGAGTCTTTCCCAATTCAGGCCCATCTCGCTGTTGAATGTTGAGGGTAAGATATTCTTCTCAGTCATGGCTCGCCGGCTCACACAGTATCTGATGACTAACAAGTACATAGATACGAGTGTTCAGAAGGGTGGCATTCCAGGCGTTCCTGGGTGCCTTGAACACGCGACCATGATCTGGGAGGCTATCCAGAGAGCCAAGCATGAGAGAACCAATTTGCACGTTATATGGTTGGACTTAGCCAACGCCTACGGGGCAGTCCCCCATAGGCTACTGTGGCGAGCCCTTCGCATGTTTCACGTACCGACACAGATCAGTCAAATGGTCGAGCAATATTTCTCTAAGTTCGCTTTGCGCTTCTCTACCTCGACGTTTACCACGAGGTGGACTGAGTTGCAGATTGGGATAGCTATGGGGTGTACGATCTCACCTATACTGCTTGTCATGGCAATGCAGATCATGTTGGACGGGGCGGCCGGCTACGGACTGGGCCTTCAAATAGGGGATCACTGGTTGCCGCCACTGCGCGCATTTATGGATGACACGACTATTATAACGGGCAGCGAGGAGTCTGCCCGCACGATCCTGAATAGATTGGACGCGGTGGTCCAATGGAGCGGTATGCAGTTCAAACCGCAGAAGTCGAGGAGTCTGTCAATCCATAAGGGCAAAGTGTCGGCGATCAGTTTTACGGTGGCAAGGAACAAGATCCCTACGGTTCTGGAGGAACCGGTGAAGAGTCTCGGTCGCGTTTACGATTCGAAGTTATCTGACAGAGCGGAAGTCCGGCGAATACATGAGTCACTGGCTACAGGCCTGCTCGCGATCGAGCGATGCAGGCTGGTCGGAAAATTCAAGGTATGGTGTCTCCAATTCATGTTGATTCCGAAGCTTCTATGGCCACTGCTAGTCTACGAGGTGACGATGACTGCAGTTGAAGCCATGGAAAAGAAAATCAACACAGCCTTAAGAAAGTGGATTGGTGCACCGCCTTGTCTGACCGACGTGGCTCTGTATTGTAAACAGGCTAAGCTGGTACTTCCGTTCAAGTCAATAACCGAAGAGTTTAAAGTCGGCAAAGTTAGGCTCGCCATGCTTTTGCGCGAGTCCTCAGACCCTAATGTCATCGCTGTCCAGCCCGCTCTAAAGACTGGCCAGAAGTGGAGAGTCCTCGATGCGATTGAATCTGCTCAGAACGCACTAAAATTGAAGGAGGTGATGGGTTACACACAAACCGACCGTCGAGGCCTAGGGCACGGGAAAGTCAATTGGTGGTCAAAGGCCTCAGCCAAAGAGCGCCGAGACATGGTGATACAAACGGTGAGGGACAACGAAAACGAGGTTCGGGTCCAGAAAGCAGCCCAACAGTCGCAGCAGGGCCATTGGGTCAGCCTGGAGAGCGCATTGCCTAGAATACTCACATGGGGTGAGATCTGGCGGATGACCCCGCTGCGACTGAGCTTTATCGTTCGTTCGGCGTACGATGTACTACCGTCCGGTGTCAACATGGTTAAATGGTCTGCGACCAACGATCCGACTTGCCCGTTGTGCAAATCAAAACAAACTCTTGAGCACGTCCTGTCCGCGTGCAGGAAAGCCCTAGGTCAAGGCCGATATACCTGGCGCCACAACAAGGTGCTAAAGGAGTTAGCAGCCGTTGTCGACCAGGCTAGAATGAGGGCTAACGCCAGAGCCAGTTCTAGTATCGCCCCCATTCGTTTCCTCAAGGCTGGGCAGGTTTCGATTGGTAAGGTCAACAAAAACGCATTCGCTCCATCTGCGCTAGACTCTGCGAGGGACTGGTTACTGGCGGTTGATCTGCCAGGACATGAACGGTATCCCGAGTTGATCCGTAAAACCGGCCTGCGACCGGACATCGTTCTCCATTCAGCGCAAAAACGGCAACTCATCCTGATTGAGTTGACGGTCCCGTTTGAGTCGCGTATGGAGGAGAATCACTTGTACAAGCTCGAAAAGTACAGTGATTTAGCAGCCGGTTTGAGGAGAAACGAGGCTTACACAGTGCGGGTATTTGCCGTCGAAGTGGGAGCGAGAGGCCTCGTTTCCACTTCGCTCTACAATGTGGTGAAAGAATTAGGATTGCGCGGTAATGAACGGAAACGGGCACTCAAAAAACTTGGTGAGGTGGCCGAAAGGGCATCCAGCTGGCTTTGGACGCAGCGCAACAACGTAGGGGACGGGCCTCGGTGAGCTGGTCCGGGTAT
>CAJHNH020006656.1:7500-60000 GCA_905116865.2 Candidula unifasciata | reverse complement strand
GGCCAAAAAGTTTGCCTTAATGTGTCAAATTCGGTGCAGTCCTGGAGTACATGCTCTGCTGTCTGGGGCACCTTTCCACAGGTGCACATGGCTCATACGCCTATCTTGAATTTTGTGTACATGTGGTTACGTAATCGGTTGTGCCCTGTTCTGAGGCGGAGGATAATGACTTATTCTGATCTGTCTATAATAAAATAGCCGTCTTGTGCTGGGGCTGGTGGTTTCCTGATTGATTTAATGAATCTTTTCTTTCGTTCATGACTGGTACAACCGGCTGCACTTTTGTAGCACCTTCTCCTGCCAGTTGATCAGCTTTCTCATTTCCAGGCACTCCACAATATGATGGTAACCACTGCAATACAACTATTTGCTGAAGGCTAAGTTGTGTCACAGTGTTTGCAATTTTGGTAGTTTCCTAGATGGAGTGCTTCAAATACTGATTTTGCATCTGTCAGCATTACCCCATACTGTGAGCCAGATTGGTATTACGCAGTTTCTCTGTTGCTATCTTGATAGCCTGAGTTTCTGCATCATAGTTATGGCAGTACTTTTCGGTTGGTACGCTAGACTTATCCCTAGTACCATCTGGGAATTCGATGTACACTCCAGCACCACCATTTCTAACTGCACTTTCTACGGACCCATCTGTATAGACTCTGACCCATTATTCTTGTGGGTATTCTTCATCAATATAACTGAGGGTGGCCATTCTGCGTTGCACACTATCTTGTTCTTTCTTGTCAAATATTCCTTTCACATTTGTCTGGATTTGTACTGTTAGTTTGCATTTCTCTCTCCACGGGGTTTGTTTTGGAATACTGTTAAGTGGACAACCAATTTCTGGAAGGTCAGCAGTTTGTCTACATATTCTTTTTGCTTGATGTATAAAGCTGCTTCTTTTTAACCGTCCTGATGCTAGGTTCTGAAATCTATTTTTCATGGGGTGATCTGGCATACTGAGGAATTTTTCAGCTTGTATTTGCAACTTTGTATCTCTGCGTTCTCTCAGTGCCTGTGTTTTCCCAGCTTTCTCCATTTCTAATATGGGGGTTGATTTCATCCCTCCTGTGATGACTCTGAGTGCTTGATTTTGCACTTTGTCCAACTCCTTTAATGTGTTACTAGATGCTGAGCACCATGCAGTTGACCCATATTCCAAGTGTGTAAGTTTGCTCTGCTTGTATACTTTATTGAGTGTTTTCCCGCTGGCTCCCCATGTGGTTTCACATAGTTTTCTTAGTACGGCTGTCTTCCTCCTGGCTTTGGTTGCTACCTTGTTGATATGTTTTCTCCATGTCGAGTGAAGAGTGTGGTTCTACATTTGTCTGTATTGATGCTGACACACCATCTATTCGCCCATTCCTCAAGTGCATATGTAGCCCGCAGTAGTGTTCTTGTGGCTATCGTTGCATGTTCATCGGTGCACCACAGTACTAGGTTGTCGGCATACATTGCCATTTTGATTCCATTTGGTATTTCAGCAATCAGGTCGTTGATAAATAAAAGGAAAAGTGTGCGCGACAGGACACCACCTTGAGGGACGACATGTCGCATTATAACTTTTTTTTTCCCTTTTGAAACCATCTTCCTGTACCCAGGCTCCTCTGTTATGTAGATATGTTTTAATCCAATTGTACATTCTTCCATATACTTTTTAGTTTCTCACTTTCTTCAAAAGCCTTTCCTTCCAAACCTTGTCAAAAGCTTTCCTTAAATCTATCCATGCCGCGAGTACCAGTTTCTTATCTTGAAAAGCATCCTCTATTTCTTGGGAGAGGTATGTTGTCTGGTCTTCCGTAGAGTAGAACTTTCTAAAGCCCGCCTACTGTGGTGTAATGATGTTTTCACTTTCAATGTACCACTGTAGTCTGAGGTTGGTGATGTGCTCCATTGTTTTACAGAGACAACCTGTGAGGCTGATTGGTCTGTAGTTGGAGGCATTAGAACTGTCTTTCCCAGGCTTTATGAGGGGTATCATAATTTATATATATCTGTAAAAGCTTCGTTTTGGCTACTGTTTCTAAGTTTTTGATCATGTCGTTAGATATACCATCTGCTCCTGGTGACTTCCACATTTTCAGCTTTGAAATGGCCAACTCCAGTTCATTAAGTGTAAGTGGCACCTCTAGCGCCTCTGATGTTATTTCTTTCTGTCTTCTGAACAGTGTCTTTTCTTGAATTTCTTGTTTTTTCTCTGAACTGATTTCAATGTCATTATCTATTGCAAAAGTGTCTGCAAAGAGGTTGGCTGTTTTTTTGTTTCCTGTGACCATATTTCCATCTTTCAGCAGCGTGATCTTTGAGTTCCACCCTGTGTCCTCATCACTAACTTGTTTTACAAGCTTCCATAACTTTCTTGTGTCTTTTTCAAAGTTCAGTGACCTTGTTTTCTTCTGCCAGCTTTCCCTTCTAACCTGTAGCTTTGCCCTAACAAATTTTGCGTTTGCATGCTGGTAGTTATTGTGATGTTCTTGGTTTGGCCTGGTCTCTGCTTTCTTTCTAGATGTTTCCACTTCGTTATGTAAATTTTCTAGTTCACTATTCCATTATGGCTTATAATGCTCCCCGGGCACCTCTTGGTATTGATTCTCCTGCTGCCTGTAGTACGCATTTGTTAAATTCTTTAACTACTCTGTTTATATCCTGGTCTACGCTGAGACTTCCAAGCAGTATACTGGTACGGTGTTTGAACATTGTCCAGTCAGCCTTCTTGTAGTTTCACATTGGCAGCGCACTCGTTTCTCTGACCTTTTTATTTCCTACATTCAGGAAGACCGGTCGATGATCAATGCCTCCCAGTTGTTTTCCAACAACTCGTGTAATGTTCCATTCCAAATCTGGAGAGTGAAATGCTAGGCCTGGGGTAGTAGTGGTGTGCCACGACCCCGAGTAGAATGTGGATGGATCAGTTGGCCTATTAGTCAGAACAAGTCTTTTCTCATCCTGCCACTCATCCAGTTTCTCTCCTCTCTGGTCTATGTGGTCGTACGCCCAGCTTTGTGAGTGTGTGACAATACGCTCGGTGACTCCAGAATGTCTTTCCTCAACCTACTTTTATTTGTGTGTATTTTGAAGTATACAGACAAATAGGGATTTGGATACATCATTACTCTAAGTAAGACGACCACATCACACCTTTAATTCTCCTGGACCGTTGGTCATATCAAACACTAAAACTTTTTCCCAGATGTTAAGTGTTAAGGTACAGAGATAAGACTGACCAAGCAGACTTACTGACTGGAGATTTGCACACCATTTGTTGGTGTCAGATAGTTATTCCCCCTGCCAGATCTTCAGGAACAGATAACAAGGGCTAATTGTCATTATCTCCCCCTGAGGTTACCTAACTCGACGGCAGGTCCGACGGTCACTATTGACACAGTGAGCGGAAAGTGTTGGCAGAAGAATTGACAAAGTCGGATTTTATTGTGATGACAGGTGAAGTAGACTAGAGGTGTGACTTGTCTTATTTGCTCTGGTCAGATGAATTGACCAGGAGATCCTAGCGTGGGAATTCAAACAATTGTTGTACAGTCACTGACTGACAGTGAATATACACCCACAAGGGAGGAGCTGTAATATACTTGAATGAGAATGATTTTAGGCGTAATGTAGGAGGAGCTTGATAAAAGTTATAAAGTGGTGAACTTAAGGTCTGGTAAATGAGATCCTGTCTAGCACATGCCATCTGTTGGGCTTAACCTAAGCTTGAGACAGAACTTTTGGCATCGTGGTTTCATTTTTCCAGGTAAGATCGAAATTAGGTTCAAATCTATATTTTATGATAGAGATCTAACTGTCCTTTTACTCAAGGGTGTGTCTTCATCACTTTGTAGTACTCCTAGGCGGACATTTCTTCATTCTCGTAGGGCACTGTCACAGTGCTTTATTTCCTATTTGATAGTGTCATGAATGTTTTTTCGTGCACATGTGTTTCAATGTTGTAAAACCTAAATGTTGTTGTCGCCATTGAAATTTAATGAACTATCATGTTTTTGAAATCACAAGCGTGAAGATAACTTTGGCAATCTTTTCACGTGTGGTTAATGTGAATCTGTATTACATACAACCAACACACTGAAATGTGTTTAACTCTCGGGAGGCTAATGCGGAGATTGATCCCGGAGAGTAAATCCACGAGATTTCTTATTCGATTCGCCTCAGAAATATTGTTAGCTTTCTGGGCGCGTCGATTGTTCCAAGCATAGATTCCAGAACTGGTTCTGTCTGACTGATTGTCATTATGAGTCTGTACGAGAGATGGCACTTGACGTAGAAGACTTGACTATCATTACAGGACGTGTAGAGGAAGGCAGAAGATGTAACAGTTGGAATGTGAGACATAAGCCCTTCCAAATTGGACAGGAGTGAATGTGAGCATGAGGGAGAGATGAAATGTTTTATTTAAATAAACATGCTTGATGTTAGTATATAATATACATGCTTAGTGTACATCTAGAGCAGATACTACAAATATGCGCTTGTTTCTTCATTCTCCAGTTCCCACATTGGGCAGGGACTAGTAGGCATCCATTATTTGCCGACCGTCGAGTGTAACGACCTGCAGAAAGCAGTGAGGACGACAAACTGGAAAAGATAGACAGGGTCTCAAGCCGAGAACTGTCCTGACGGTGAATTCTCCTACTAGGAGTTAAGTATATGTACAAACTGTCATCAATCACACTCCCTCAACTCTACTAGCCTAAACAAGTTCATTTTATTTTAATTTCGATTTATTCAAATAAATCATGTGTGATGAGTTTCATGATAGTTGAGTAAATTGTGTACTTAGGTTCAAGTGTCTTTGTGCATATTAGTTTACTTCAGCTAACAAATATTTAAATCACTTGATGGGGGCTTTTAAGTAATGCCAGGAGAGGAGACCAGTCGCAGGGGTTAACTGAGCACCTGGATTATATCACAGTGGGTTTATCCAGATATCTATCTATCCCTTCTCCTACTCCTGTGGATACAAGTACAGCAACTTTCATTTCATGGAACGAGCCACTCGCTGTTTTCTTGGCTATCCAGGACTGTCTAGGATCAACATAGCTTAGATAATAGTCCAGTTTCTCACGTGGGTGGGCATTGTTAAGGTTCAAACCCACACCCTCACTATTTCAGTGTATTTACCCACGTGGGCGCGCGACAGAGAGGCTGTTAAAGTCTCCACATAGAATCATCTTTGCTTCTACTGGGATTGTGTCTGGTGCTTGGGGACGATCACTTGGGCAGTAATAATTACTCAGGTAGAAGTCTGCATTTCCAGTTTGCAGTTTTAGAATCTGATATTCTGCTCCATCCATATATACTTCAGTCTGACAGGCAGTGATATTGTTCCTTGTTAGAGTTAGTATTCCACCCTTTTTCCTGCCTTTCCGGTCTGATCGGAAGCACTGATAACCTCTGATTGTGAAGACTATGTCTTCGGTGAGGTGTGTTTCTTGTAGACAGCATATATGAATCTGTTCCTCATTTAGACAATTTTCTGACTCTAGCTTTTTATTTGTAATCCCCTCTGCATTCCAGTGCATTATTTTGACTTCATTCTTAGTTCGGCCAGATGCTCTATTTTCTTGCGCCCTGGCTCCACAGGACATTTGAGAAGGACCTCCAGTAATTTGGTTTGAGCCTCCTCGAGGCAGAGGGTCCGACACTGCTCCTGCCTGAGAGTCCATTACAGGGCGAGCACCATATCGTTTTGCTGATTTAGACATATTTCCATGTCGTGTGTGCGTGGCATCATGATTGCTGTTGTGCGCTTTCTGGCTGGTTGCCTCCGACTTCAGCACCTTGTTTTGCAAGGGTAGACTGTGGTCATACTCGAGAACAGTAGGCTCATCCATTCGTCTTTCGCCTTTACATCGTTTGTTGTCTCATCCAGTTTCCCGCTGGGGGTTGAAACCCCAACCTACAAGCTGGGAAGAACAGGGTCCACCACGTGAAGGTGAGGTAGGCTTGAGCAAGAGAGGCTAATAGACATTAAGAGTCTTGTATTGCGCATCATTGCTCCATTTGGACCCCTCTGGTATTCCTATTTACCGCTTTGAAATGTTTACTATTCACGATGTTTCATAGTGGTTATTTCTCTCTTTGAGCAACTACTGTGAAAAGTTCTGGGACTGAAAGAGTTAATATACACATAAAATCCACTTACCTGTCACGAAATTGCAATAATATTGTTGAACAGTAGACACATTTGCCTACGCCTGCTCAGTTCAGTCCGTTTTTTATTATAGAGAGAAATATATACTGGACTGAGTATGCGATAGAGAGGTGCGATTTTAAGGTGGGTGGTTACAGCAAGCGCCATAACCCCAGGATTTTTTTAAAGATGAATCTGTGTTGGATACTAAGACCCTTAGATATGAGAGAACCCAATGGGTAGACGTAATGACCATGATCTCTACGTTGTGGCCCTAATAATTCAAATAAATAGGCACAGTGGACTGGGCGCATCGTTCTGTACACCAGAGCGCTGTTGCATCAACTTTGACATCTAATTTGAACATTCTAGTGCTGGATAAATGATAACCAGCGATTGTATTTGTCCAGTTATCAGAGCAAGCAATGTGCTACTTTACATAGGAGCACTTTGGTTTATGCAATTAATAACATTTAGTTGTAGATAAAATATTAGCTGACGTTTGGTTGTATATAAACTTCCACCAGACATTGAGCTATTACATTAATTCATTAACTGTTATAAAGTTCGTGCTTTATCACAGAAAGGGATCAAGTGTTGCAAATATAACAATGTAAAAGACCTTTCAAAACGACTTAAGGCGCATTGGGCATATAGTGTTGACCTATATTTTATAGACTCGGCATTCGGTGGGTAATGTGGTCAGCATCAATGCAACCGCCTTTACTTCCCAGGACTTTACCTGTTACCCACTCAAGGTTGGGTCAACTTAGGAGCCACGGTTATTTATTGAAATAAAAGTCCGGCTCTATCGGATTTGAACCCACGACCTTCAGACCAGCAGGCGAGCGTCTAGCCGCAATACCCCAGAAGCTCCAAAAGATGATAATGACTTAATGCAAATTTATATACAACAAGATGGTGATATCTTGAATCCGGGTGTGTTCCTCACGTTGTAAAAGACTGTTGGTGAAGAGATGGTTGTAATCGGATGTTAAAAAGTTAGTTGCGTATCTTTTACGGAACGTTATAGAAATAATTACGTCATTTTTTGGCTTCTGTTTTTTTCCCCAGGCACATTTTCCTGTCAGTAGTTTGCCATTGCTTTTTAACGATCAGCTGTAGGTATCACTCTCGAAACCAACACGAGACAAATTGTTCGAAGCTGGGAACGAACCCGGTACCACGGCATTACGAAGCGAGTTCGCAACGCCTAAACCACAGACGTTATTGAATGAGTTCGATGGAAGAGTCCAGTGCCTTAAAGAAATATCTTTTTAAAGGCTGGTCTAGCTGTAAATGAAGGTAATAAGAGTCATTTTATGTACAATGAAACCAAAGACCCGAAACTGGGTGTGATAAGCTTGATTTGATGCACAATCATTTTTTTTTTAAGTCTTTGCTTTTTTTTTTAAAATGTCTGTTGTAGCTGCTGCTGTAAGTTTTTATAAATGTTTTTTTTTTCTGTCTATCTATGGAACCGTAGCTCAGGGTATTCGTCTCATAAAGACTGAAACTGAAAACAAAATAATAATTACTGAAAGAGACAAAAAAAAAAAGACAACTGAAATATTTTGGCCAATTAAAAGAAATAATACCCTGTTACAAACCAACCGGAATAAAAGGTCGCCGTTAAGAGAGCAAGAGGTAAACAGCAAATAACATCAAGAGATTGACGAAAGCATTCTGAGAGAATGTACAACCAAGACAAGAGATAAAACATTTTGGAGGTATCGTATCGTATCCTCGTATCGTAAACATCAAAACAAAATTTCCAGGCTTAGTCCTTTTTTAGCCAATCTTCATTATGGAGATAGCACCTGATTTATTCCTCTAATTTGCATTCGCTTTAATTTCCTCAATTTGTCTTGGCCGCTGTCTGTTCATTCAAAATATATTCCTTACGTCCTTCTTAGGACGTTATTTTTTGTTATTTGAAGCCCCACTCTGGCTTTTGCCAGGGGCCGCAATATAGGCAGGTCATCATTATGGCCAAATGTCTGAACGCGGTTTCTGGGACCTCTCCACGGTGATCCTCATCCGCATGGTGGCACTTTGTGTCATCGGGTGTTTATCGCTTGTGTGATGTCCTGGTGGGGTAAAAAACCAATCCAATCCAATCTGTTCATTGGATTCCGTTCCCATCTGCTGGGGGAGAGCTTCGTAGGAGTCCCCTTTAGATATCTGGTTTCTTTTTTGTTTTTGTTTTGTTACATTGTTCACCTTTTCGGCTTAAGCTTTTACCTTCGCTGCTAGGGTCTGGCTGTGGGCAGTTTAAAAAAAAAAAGAAAAGTCTTCTTCACCTTCTTCTGCCTTTCTAACACCCAGAGGAGCATAGGCCCTCGGTCTACTCTCGACAAGTTGTTCTAACCTTCGTTGTCACATGCAGCTCTCCACCATGTCCCTCTCCATCTTTTTAACTTATCTCGCTAGCTCCCTTCTCCATATGTGTTTGTTTTTGTGTGTGTGTGTGTGTTTGTGTATGTGCGTGTGTGCGTGTGTGAGTGTGTGTGTGTTTGTGTATGCGTGGGTGTGTGTTTGTGTGTGTGTGTGTGTGTGTGTGTTTAAGTCTCACTTTATTTCTATGCCGCTTTGGGTTCCAGTGCAAAGACATTCTAGTTATGTCCTTCTCATGTTCTCTCAACGTGTGTCCTATCCAACGCCAGCGTCTTTTCTCCACCTCTTGGTCCACTGGAACTTGCTTAGTTTTCTGCCAAAGCTCTACATTAGTAATTCTACCATAGCATTTGATTCCCTCTTTTCTGCACAGGCACCAGTTAATGCATGTCTGTAGTTTATTAATAATTGCGTTAGTAGTTCTCCATGTTTCCGCTCGATACAACAGTACTGATTTGACATTAGAATAAAAACATGTTATAATTTGTTTACTGCAACTGAATATCACGGCTCTCATTTTAGTATCTTGCTGCTAGTTAGTTTTCACGGTTTAAAATAAATGCGTTAAAGTATATTTACCAACCCTTTGATTCGGCTTCTTCTGCGTGGCGTGTGTCTCTGGGCATAAAAGAGTAAGCCTATGGATCTGTTTTATTTACTTGAGCGCACTGCGAGAGCTGACGTGTCTCAACGAGGAACGTCCAGCCTGTGATTGCGTGGCACACACGTTACTAAACACTGTAGTCTTGAAAAGGGCCTTCTAATCAAATCAGCGGTCTCAAGCCTGGGGTGCGCGCCCAGTGTTTAAAAAAAAAAATGGGAGGGGGCGGATGAGGAAGTTCCAAGCGCAGCACCAATTAATTTTGAAAATGAGCCCATTTTTACTTGTGAGAATCCGTTTTACTAACATAATTTTAAGTTTAATTATCAATAAAATATGTATTAACCTATATAAAACCAAACAAGGACGTTCTTGATGTCATGAGCAATTTGTATATCTACCGTTGAAAAAAAAAAAAAAAACACAACTAATTGATATGTTGACATTTACATTTATTTACAGATAAATAACACGTATCTCATCTTCTCTTTCAGTTTTTAATTTACATTACGTTTTGTTATGTTAGCACCATTGGGGGTCTTGTCAAATATTCAAAGAGAGAAGGGGAGGGTGTGAAGAGGGGGGGGGGGGCGCATCCGAAAAATGTTGGAGACCACTGAACTAAACAGTTTGCTGCGATAGCTGATGTGTCTTGTGTCGCGGCTTGACTTCGATGACGGTGGCTTTGGATACAAAATAGCTTCAAAAACTATCCTGTAAGGTTCTATCCCAATATCTCCCCGCAAACAAACAGTCGGAGGTTTAAGGGGGTGGTAGATAAGCTGCACGTAGTCGTGGGACCTAGGCTGCATGCAGTCATTGGACCCAGGCTGCATTCTCTCATGGGACGTAGGTGGGTTGAGGTTAGGCCCAGTTGTAGATGTTCTAGGGTATTTAAAAGCATCAGAAAGCCGGGAAACATGCTCTTACCACCCTAAAAACATTAGACTGTCCTGTGACGTCATCCTGAGAGGAGATATTGGGAAAGCACCAAAAATAATTTTGTTATAGTTGGGCACACCTAAGCTCTAGAAAAGGCCGTACAACTCAACGGGAATTCCAGTTTTGGGGCAGCTTGTGGTGGCCAGTCGATGCTCACCATTGTACCTAGTAGATTTTTACATAAATTAAACAATATTTTAATTAATTTGCAAACAGGTTGGCTATTATTACTTTTTTTGTCTAACAGCTCACTTATTTTTTTTCACTATGATAATCTATTCAATAACATGTTGCAAAATAATGAAACTGTAGTTTAATTTGTGTTTAAATTTACTTGGTAACAATGATGAGCACCGACCAGTCACAGTCCTGGAATGCCTCGCAGCGTCAGGGAAGGAACATATATTTGGAACGAGACTTATGTTCGCTTCCTAATTAGTACTTTCCAGATCTTCGATATTTCTGCCTGGTCGACCTCTGGGTCTGTTACCGTTGTATCTGTATAACGCTACTCTCCGTGATGTCATGTCTGGTGTCAATCTTGTTATGTGACTAAAGGATTTGAGCTGTTGTCTATCGATAAAGTCCAGTATTGAATCTGTGCCGACTCTCCTCCTAATATCACCGTTCCTAATTAGATTTGTGTATGTGTGTGTTACACCTATCATAGTCTAGTCGGTTCGTGAGATCTCTTCATTTCTTTCTACGAGTACTAAATAAACCACTGTTGGTTTGATGTATTATTTGCATTTCTTCTCATAGCAAATTCTTGGTGTCTAATTTCTATGGTTATGAGGATTCGATAATTTTATTTTCAGTAATGTAATTTTGAAATAATGATTTTCATTTTCTATATTACCTACTGGATCTGAAAGGGTTGATAACCAGTGACTCTTACTGGGAAAGGTAACCAAAAAAACAAAAAACAAAAATTAAATTGTCCTAATATGGGAGGCAATAGTTTGTTTTTTTAAAGCTCCAACTGTTGTCGGTGGCCATAATATAACCTAACGGTAGACAGAGTTTCTGTTCTGAGATGTGCATCGGTGATTCTCATCGGAATGGTGTGTGTATCTTTGTATGGTCGTCCTGCTGAGGTCAAACGTCATTCACTTACCTATTGACTTAAAGAGCTACTAAGATTTTTATCCAACAGGAAGAAATATTTGTCAAACTATTAAACGGTAAAAACAGTTATATTGATGATTTTGTCTAGAAAACAAGAGCCAGCTGTCCACATGTCCAAGAAATGCGAGAAGCAATCTGGTTGGCTTGTATCAAGACCAGTCAGCCAATCCAAAGGCTTTTATTAACGGCCGACAGATCGGCCTAGTCGTCTTTTTTGCTATTTTGCTGTAGTTCCCAAAAGATTAACAACAAACATTTAACGAGGACACAACTGCTTGGAGCCTCGACTGCATCACTAGCAACTACATCGCTATACTCCTAATAGAATGAGCAGCATCAACGAACGCAATCCAATAGAAGTTGAAACGTTCAATTTATTTTTATAGTAAATTTTGAAGAGAACTCTCTCTAGGATATATACCTTAGATAGAACATTGTTGAATTGAGGGAGATAAATCTAGCTCAACGATACTTCGCAAGGGCCCTTTTATTATTGTGAAATTGGTTTTAGCATTATTGGTCGTGCCGCTCTCCTAGATCAAACTACGGGAGAAACTTACGCATGTGCTCCAATATTCTTCACTGTGAATATCAATATCAGTAAGTGATATATCATCTAGAATGTGTAGTAACCTTGCAGAGGTTTTGGAAGAATGGTCCATCTCTGTCGTTTGCAGCTTAGCAAGAACTATCCATCGGTTCATGAGCCTACTTGAACAGCTTTGACATGAGTCCAGCGAGACCTGGAGATCATTCAGATTTTCGGCTGCACTTACACTAAAGCATGTTGCTGAACACTTACTTGAAAGAAGCTAGCCTTTAGACAATGTGTATTGAACATATATATTAGGGAGACTGATATATCTTCATTCCATTAACTCTTTTCGGAATGGGAATGTAATGAATTCTGAGTTATTCTTAAAGATATGATCTCATCCTAGTAAGTAAAGACAACCGGCGTAATGCTAACGACATTACCCACCTAGTGCCCGAGGCACCAAAAGGCCTGAAAATGGATCTTTATACAATAATCGAAGAACTCCATGATGCCAATGCAATACTAACAACGTGTCTGAACCGGATGATTCAATGATCCAGCTTCATTATAGGAGTCGACTGGAATTCCTCTTTCTAGTCATGCGTATCTGTACACCTTCTGAACAATAGTTACAAAAGTCAGACAGGGATTATCAACATTGAAGTGATTATGTTAGGGATATTGCACAGCGGCCGAGGATGTCAAACTGAGCTGGTATTTGAAGATCCATTTAATTCAAGACATTTTTGACTGTTTGTCGCCAGTGTCCTAGTCTGTTGTCCTGTCTGCTGAAGTTCATTTTTATCATTTAGTATTAAAGTCGTTATGTTGATGTGAATCCAATCTCTTCCTAGATTCATTTAGATTGTCCTTGGGGGGAGGGGGGGGGAAGAGGGGGGGGGCCCTGAATATTAGCTTCAGATAGTATTACATTTAAAAAAAAATCTATTTTATGCTTTCTTGTGAATCGTTGAGTCAGCTTGTAAATGAGGGCATACTTCTAGAAGTAAGGAGGTCCGGCTAGCCTAAAACAACATTACTGAGAAGATGGTTGTCCAAGTGCTTTGCTGCCTCATCCCAGTGAGGGTGTTACCAAGTCTAGGGGATACCCCTTTTGACCAATACTCTAGCGACCAGTTAACAATATGCCTTCACTGAGTGGTGGACTTTTCCACTGTTCAGTAAGTGAAGAAGATGGACCATCAGGAAACACCTTTATCATTCTATTACACAAAGCACCTTTAGGCTAATTGTAATTTTACTAGGCAATTTGTACCTTCAGTAGTTTTCCTACGTACTAAACAATCGAACTTTTATACTTCAGTCTAAACCAATGCAGGGTGGTCTATAAAATGTACGAACCTTTTATACCTAGGCAGTGGATAAATAAATATAATAAGAACACAACGGGAGCAGCACAGCAGGAGTCTATCGATCTTAAGTAGCTGTACCCCTTCAACAGTTGTTTTGGCCCATTTACTTCCCTAGACAATCTTGGAGGGTTAAAAAAAGAAAGAAAGGGGAAGGAGGGGTGAGGGGGGGGGGTTGGGGGAGGGGCGGGGAGGGGGGTTGGATCATGTCTCCCAGGCCTCAGACTTCTCCTGCTGCGCTGATCGGACAAGGACCCACAAACACATAACGTCATCAATTGAAACAGACAGCCAGTCACAGAAAAGACTAGAGGCGGGTGATATCTGCTGCAATTAACCTCAAAGGCTGGGAACGTAGAAAGAAGAAGAAGAAGAAGAAATGACGCTCGGTGGACGATTCAGTCATTATCGAACTAAATTGTTGGCACCGATGTTGCGCTGGGTCGACTCAGGTCAGTTTACACACAATAGTATTTCAGCGATGAGGAGTGGCTGGACGAAGAGTGACAACGCCGGGCACCACATGCAAGAGACCTAGGTTCGAACCCCATTAAGGTGATGGAGTTTTTATTTCGGGGGCAAAATTAGACATCCTAACCTGCACAGCGCGTGGCGACAGCCCTAGCCAGTCGGCCCTAAATCCTCAGGCTCAAAGCTCCCTCCCGTAAAAAGTTGTAAAGCAGACAGTAGTGACAGTTCGGTGTTTCAGCTAAACACACTGATACTTAACACAACAACGGAAACTTACAAAATCATTAATCAAACAATAACACATTATTAATAGAATCCAGACAACACAATAATAATGATAACCTCAATTTAATGGCAAACAATGTACAATTCTCATGTTTATTTTTAATTGCATATTAGTTAGGATAAAAAAAACAAAAAAAAAGAATTGTTTTTTCATTCTTTCTTGGTAAATCTCTGTCAGTCTATGCCTTTATTTTCTTTCTTTCTTTCTCTCTTTCTTTCTTTCTTTCTTTCTTTCTTTCTTTCTTTCTTTCTTTCTTTCTTTCTTTCTTTCTTTCTTTCTTTCTTTCTTTCTTTCTTTCTTTCTTTCTTTCTTTCTTTCTTTCTTTCTTTCTTTCTTTCTTTCTTTCTTTCTTTCTTTCTTTCTTTCTTTCTTTCTTTCTTTCTTTCTTTCTCCCTGTCACACATTTCTTTCTTTTTTTCTCCATTTTGACGTTCTTACCCTTTTCTGTCTGTTTGTCTATAAATAAATTTACATTGAAAAAGAAAACACTTTGGAAAAAATGTAACGTTGCAAAAGAGAAAAAATACGAACACGGAAACTGTAAAAAGTACATAAATAGGCAAAACGAAACAAGCCTCTTGAAATAAGCAGGAATTAGACGGTCCTTTGTAATCAAGATGAATTACTTATTGTGACTGAATGCTGTTTAGAAAGCAACGCCACAATTGTATAATTGTTTGTTCGTTCGTTCGTTACAACAGAGTGCCAGGGCACTGTGAATTACAGACAGAGAATTATAAAATTTCAGGTTGGAGAAAATAAAACCAGTGAGCATTCAAACATGTTTATGTCCCGTGTAAAGAAGCTGTGAAGTCAATAAGAGCATCTTTGGTCGATGGGTTCAGAGAGGTAAAGCTGCAGAATTTGGAGAGGCAAACTTGGCAAAGTTATTCATGCTGTGAAGAAATATCCACGAGAACATTAAACAAGCTAATATAGGCTAGACGTACATACCCCTGTTTCCTACGGGGTCATAGAAGTGGATGGGCATTATAACGAATGTTATTATGTATTGTCAAATTTTCAAATATTATGTATTCTCAATTTTACTGTATGGCACAGAGACATGGACAATGAACAAACAACTGGAAAATCGTATCAATTCTTTGGAGATGTGGATATACAGAATATTACGTCGTATTTCATGGAAACAAAAGCTATCAAATACAGATGTTCTGAGGAAACTGGGAATGAAAAGAGAGTTGCTATAAGAAATAAAAAAGGAGACAAGGGCAATATTTTGGTCACATTAAAAGACATAACAGTATTGTAAAGATCATCCTAGAGGAAAAGGTTCAAGGTAGGAGAGCAAGAGGCAAACAGGGTTACAAGTGGGAGGATAACATCAAGAGATGGACGAACAGCAGTAAGAGTGAGTGTACATCAAGGGCAAAAGACAGGGCTTGTTGGAGATCCATTGCAGCCAACCTTCATTGTGGAGACGGCATCTGACTGATATTATGTATAAAGGACAAAAAGATTAATATTATCTAGTGTCTTTTATTCTGCACAAACGGTTAGCGAAAAAGAAAAAGAATTGAATTGTGGGCATTACTTTCTGAACTTTTTTCGTATGTTGATATTCCTTCGTGAACACACAAGTAAGGAATCATATATTCAATTTAATTGTTGCCAATTGAAAAAAAAAAAAAAAAGTAATTTCCATAACATTTTGAATACGACGCAAATTAACCCCATAATTTTTTGGCTTTTATGTGGTTTTTCGTAGCAACTTAACGGTAACTCTTGTAGCAACACCCTATGCATCTTGCGTTTACATGTTATTTGTTACTGCTATTGATTTTCTAGACAATTGGCTGCCCAGGTAACTGTGATACTAACAGTAAAAAAGTAAAGGACCCTTTTCTACGCCATCAGGCTTGTTGGTCATACAGGACTAGACCGATATTTTATAGACCAGTCGGTATTCGGTGGGTGATGTTAACATCACGCCAGCCACCTTTACTTCCCATGAGTTTACCGTGTACCCATTTAAGGCTGAGTCGACCTGGGAGCCAGTGTTCTGACAAAAGTCCAGCTCCGTCAGGATCTGAACCATCGACCTTCAGATCCGCAGTCGAGGATCTAGCCGATACACCACGACGGCTCCCAAGTGTGAAATAATACATAGTATTTCAAATATTACTTACATACACACTACTGGCCTTGACCGTTATTATGTAAACTACTAAGTTAAATAGTTTGCCATTGCTATCTTAAACAATGCAGCCTTCGAACGGCTTGTCAAAATTTACCTATTGCAATAATACTGACCACATCAGTTTTGCAACATGAAAAAAAAAAAAAAAAGGACCCTTCTCTATGTCTTTGATTTTAGAGTACTGTAGTTCGTTCCCAGTGCTGGAAAGTTTAGAGAAAGAATTATATCTAGGTTTTCAGACAATTATACGAGTCTCGTGCTGTTGAACAGACTGGACCTTTCCAACGTAAGATTATCAACGAAAACGGTGATGTTTGTACGTATGTATGTGAGTTGTACCCCACCAGGACATAACACAATTATTAAACACCCGGTGACACAAAGTGCCACCATGCTGATGAGGATCACCCGTGGAGAGGTTCTGGAAACCCCATTCAGCCATTAGGTCATATTTAAGGTCCGGCTATATTTTGGGGCGCCCGGCAAGAGCCAGGGTGGGGCTTCAAAATAACTAAAAATTGCATCCAACAAGGGGTTGATTTTTTACTAGACAACAGTGTTAGACTGTAGGCTGCATTCACCCTGAAGACGGTGCATATATTTTGTATGTCTTAGATCCTACTGGTTATATGATGCAGTATCTTATTTGACCGATCTAAAATCCATGGGTAACTGGTCAGTATTTTGTATTTACTTCACACATTTTTTTCCTGGCACCCTGATTTGGGAACCGAACTCTCTGCTTTTATGATGATGATGATGTTTAAACTAATACACGGATCATTTAAAGGGGCATGGGATGTGATTCCCATGCGTCATCATAGCACAAAATAACACTCTTGTCTGGGCAGACGGAAAGATACCAACACACAATATTGTCAGTGAAATTTACAAAAGGAATACTTCAACAAAAACAAATTGGTAATACGATCCAACAACGTAAAATGTATGCCATTGTCCATTCAAAGACAAACAATGCATAAATATGGAGGTTTATTTACGAAAACACGTTAAATAATAATTCTCAAGGAATACCCTTTTCTTTCTTTCTTTCTTTCTTTCTTTCTTTCTTTCTTTCTTTCTTTCTTTCTTTCTTTCTTTCTTTCTTTCTTTCTTTCTTTCTTTTCTTTTCTTTCTTTCTTTTTCTTTCTTTCTTTCTTTTCTTTCTTTTCTTTCTTTCTTTTTCTTTCTTTCTTTCTTTCTTTCTTTTCTTCTTTCTTTTTTCTTTCTTTCTTTTTCTTTTTTCTTTCTTTCCTTTCTTTCTTTCTTCTTCTTTCTTTCTTTCTTTTTCTTTCTTTTTTTCTTTCTTTCTTTCTTTCTTTCTTTCTTTCTTTCTTTTTCTTTCTTTCTTTCTTTCTTTCTTTTTGCTTTTTCTTTTCTTTCTTTCTTTCTTTCTTTCTTTCTTTCTTTTTCTTTCTTTCTTTCTTTCTTTCTTTCTTTCTTTCTTTCTTTCTTTCTTTCTTTTCTTTCTTTCTTTCTTTTTCTCTTTCTTTCTTTCTTTTCTTTCTTTCTTTCTTTCTTTCTTTCTTTCTTTCTTTCTGCTCCCATATGGAGTCTAACGCCCCTCCACCCCAAACCAATTCATACAAAGTCGTCATATCCGTTATTGTTGCGTTCAGCTCCCACGTGTCTTCAGAGTTCTATGCATCTGTCCCAGCTAGTACTCCATATGTATTATGTTCTCCTTAATTTCGTTAATTGCTGGTTATAATGAAACACAACCACTGTTATTTTATTGTCAGAAATTGACAACGTGTGCCTCTTCTAACATCCGCGTCTTTTCCTCGCCCCCATGATTAGCTGAATTTGATTGACTATCTTGCTGCAACGTTTTTTTTTATTCATAAATTTGCCCCCCCCCCCCTCCCCCCCCCAAAAAAAAACGCACCTCATTCCATATATTCTGAGCATAGGGTTAATTATTGTTTGCACTGTTTAAAAATAACAACATGCCAGCAATAAAATGATGTATTAGAAATACGGTTCTACAGAAGAAGTCAAAAAATTGCCTAAATTAGAGAGCCCCAAAAAAGAACCATTTGTTGATATGTGGTGGGCGAATCATTCGCTTAATTTATTTCCCTTGATTTATTCCATTCTACATTCACTTCTGTTAACTTGGTCAATGCCAAAGAAAAGCTCTTGTTTGACCCGATGTACTCACGTGCATCAGTAAACATGTTACGCATGTTCAGTCAGGAGATATTCACTCATGCTTCTTCTTCTGCGTTCATCCGAAGATGTAACCGAGTTGTGTCCGTTAACAGCATGGTGCGATATTGGCGCCTTTCTGGCAAGACATCCAATTTCTGCGGGCATATGCGGACCGGGTTAGCCTTTCCGGATTAACTCATTCAGTACCAACAGTTTTCAGATGAGATAACCAAACACAGAAAAATCTATGATGAGAAATGGTGAGTGCATTACTTTTAAAGTGGTAATAAACGCAGAGGTAGTGACCGGAATGAAACTCAGATTTCTTGAAAATGTTCCGAGCAAATATGAAAAAGAAAAAGAAAAAAAAAAGAGTTAATCCTGGTATGGGGAAAGCAGAAGGTAGATTCGCTAACGGACTAGGCGTTGCTTAGTGTTAGAAGAGTTCAAGAGTTCAACAACACATTTATCTTCTAAAGGGGTTGTGTATTGACCTACTATGGAACTGAGAGGTGCTAAGAGATACACTAAGTTTCGTTAGCCTCTTGTTAACTATTAAGTTTTGTATCACAGTTTTTTCGTCATTATCACACCTTTATAAAATCAAGCGAGTGTATTGTTAAGACCCTAAGAAAATGGCTTTAGAGACATGCAGCTAATGTTCAATGCGTAGATGGCATACGGCTGCACACACACACACACACACACACACACACACACACACTGGCACACATTAAATGATCAGACTACTGCAACAGAACATTTCTTTGCTATATTCAGGTCAACCGTCTATATCAGTTGCTAATTCTGTATTGCAATCACATGTCTACACCTAATTTTACCTAACCCACTTCTTTGAAATAAAACATAGAAAAATCTACATTCCCCATATCTATCTCATAAGTTTACGGTGTCACAGATGTAAATATCACCCCCCAAAAACAAAAACTGAGTGTCTAAAATATTTTGTATTATTTCTACTCATTATCATGGCACGTAAGCAAAAGTATAGCTTGGCACATCAACTAACTTAGGCTTACATTTTGGCATATTGCCTAATTTGACATAGTATTTAAATAGACATACAACACTGTCTGCTAGTTGTTAGAACAAAAGAAGTCTCATAATATTATATTTACAATTAATGTGTTACTCGTCGATTTATCCTTATAATCATGTATAGCGCTAACGGATATCTAATGAGATCGTCGCGAGAGCTGAGGAGTTTGTATTCTGTGCGAATCGCCGCAGGCGGCTAGACATTTTAGGGAGAGATACCGAGTCTTTTATGAGAAAATACTGTTCAGTCCTGCCGACTTAAACTATAAACAGGGTGATTACAGGGCATAGCGGACAAGAACACTGACCTGATTCGATTCGGTGGGGATCGCGTGAGTTGGCCATACCACAACCATCAACGCTTATTGGCATGCTATTTGATGATGATTGTGGTATCACAAAAGACCGTGTTTGAAACATCATTAAGCAAATACAATATCAACCGATTAAACTGCCATAATTGGCAACACCACACTAGTACGTACAGTACAAAAACAGTACATCTATCAAGCCGGTTGCCTAGCGCTCTGGAGGTCGTGGATTCGTTCGGTTCAATTGACGAGTGTATTTTTATGGATATCTCTGGGAATCGTCGCCAGAGCTACAAAGTTAGTGCTTTTGTTCAACACTCTTGACAAGCAGCTCGACATTATGTAAAGAGACTTAGTCGTATGTAATAAAACCCAATGCAATAAAGTCGTTCCTCTTGACTTTGAATTTTACAGCTTATAGCAGCGCATATTATTGACACCTTTCCGTCTGATAGGCGACAGTGTCATATTGTGCTGTAAGGAGGCCAATTGTAGTGTGACTAGCAACACCAGCCAGAGTTAGGAAAAGTCTTCCACAATTATAGCAAAGGATTTCAGGACCGTTTTTGTCAGCATTTGTGTTTAGCATGCTTCTTTTTAGGACGTTCAGCTCTCATCCTTACAGCAGTTAGAAAGTAGCAATGATATTAATGAATTGGCTTCAGAGAAAGCACCAGGCGGAGACTGCATTTCTACTGAGATCATCAGGAGTGAGAAAGACATTTTAACCCCACACATTCATCAGTTATAACACTCTGCTAGCAAGAGGGACAGGTTCCGCAAGACTTCAAAGACTCAAGCATCATGACTATGTACAAGAACAAGGGTGATCAGAGCGACTGCAAAAACTACAAGGGAATATCACTGTTGTGTACTGTTGGAAAAGTACTTGCGAGATTTGTTCTGCGATGACTCTACATACTTGAGGACTGTGTTTACCCAGAGTCCCAGTGTGGCTTTCGTGGCATCCGATCTACCACTAATATATTTTCTTTATGACAGTTGCAGGGAAAGTCCCGCTAACAAAATCAACCACTTTATGTTGCTTTTATTGATCTTACCAAGGCATTTGATTTGGTTACTCGAAAAGGTCTGTTTAACGCACTGAAGAAGATTGGGTGTCTACCTACTCTACTTAGCATTATTAAGTCGTTCCACACAGGTATTTAAGGTACAATCAACTTTGATGGTGTAATATCGGAGGAGTATGTCATAAAAAAAATGGAGTGAAGCAGGGGTGTGTACTTACTCCTACCCTCTTTGGAATACACGTTTCACTTTTTTCAACACATGCCTTTCGAGATCAGGTGGGTGGTATATTCATTTATTCTTGATCTGACGACAGCCTTTACAATGCTCGCAGGCTGAAGGCCAAAACCAGGATAAGAAAGGTACTTATCAGAGAGCTGCTGTTTGCAGATGATGCGGCAATAACCACCCACTCAGAAGAGGAGCTGCAATGATTACTACCTGTCTTTGCTGATGCATGCTGTGAATTTGGACTAAAAGTCAGCAAAAAAAAAGACACAGATTATTGTGCAAGGTGTTAATCACAGACCTACAGTCTAGATTAACCGTGAAGAGCTTGAGAAATAGACCATTTTACCAATCTGGGTTCCACGGTGAATACTTAGCTATCGCTGGACCCAACAAAATCAACACCAGGATAGGCAATGCAGCAACACCAATAAGCAGATTGACAAAGAGAGTTTGGGAGAATTGAAAGCTCACAGTTATCACAAAAACACTTGTCTGTCAGGCTTGTGTTCTCAGCACTCTGCTTTATGGCAGTGAAACTTGGTCAACCTATTTGCACCAGATAAGACGGCTAAATAGCGTTCACTTGCGATGCCTGAGAAGAATTCTTGGCATTAAGTGGTAGGACAAAATCACAAACACTGAGGTGGTGGAAAGAGCAGGTACTACAACAGTCTTTTCCATGTTCAGTCTACGAAGGCTCAGGTAGCTGGGTTACACCTGGAGAAAACAAGATGGTTGCGTCCCTACAGACATCCTTTATGATGAATTAAAAAAAGGAAGAAGAGGTCGAGGCCGACCTCTATTACGGTGTAAAGATGTGTGCAAGTGGGACATGAATGATATAGATAATGAGGTGTTCTCATTTAGGGGAAGATGCTATGGACCGTGTTGTGTGGAAAGGACATATTAGGAAGGGAATGTGAGTAAAGGAAGACAAGATTGTAGAAAGGATGAGAGCTTAGCGTCTAAAGAGAAACGGATTAAATACATTTTTTGACAACAATGGAAGACTTTTCTTGACACGGGCGGGTCTTGCTAGTCACACTTGCCATCACCATGGGTTGTGAGTCCATGCCTCCTCATAGCGCAATATAACATGATCGTCAGGAAAGACAGAAAGGTGCCAATCAATCAATCAAGTTTTAGTGGACAAGAGGTGAAGAAAAGTGACAGGTATTGGATAAGACACACGCTGAGAAAGCAGACGAAAATAACTAGAATGTCTTTGCAATGAAACCTAAAAAAAGCAACGAAATAACAAAAATAAAATAGACATCCCAAAACACATATGGGGAAGGTAGCCATAGAATAAAGTTACGATAGGAAGGACATAAGACGAGCTGCAACAGCAAAGGCTAAAACGACTTAGCAAAAGTAGGGTGAGAGCCTATACTCTACTGGAAAATAATAGGCAGACACACACAAAAATATGGAGTAACGTGGACTGTAATAACACAACATAATACGACACAATAACTAATACTCTATGGCCCATTGTACGGACGCCTACGATAATATCTTATCAGTCTATTAGCTTCAACTTTGACTTTGTTACTCGAGAAAACATAAAACGGAACGTCCAAAGTATGGCCTGCACATTTTATAATGAAGACTATTTCATCATACAGTTCATATCGTGACTTATTGTACATGCCCCCGGTAATGTACCAGACACAATAAGGGCTGTTCTGAATAATAAAAACAAGTGCTGTTAACAAAAGCAGGCGTTTAACATGCTTGGATTTCAGAGTGTCGTAAAAGCGGATTGGACGCACAGCTGTCTCCGTAATCTGTGAACAAGCAGCATCATTCTGGTCTGCGCTTTTACTAGAACTGCGGCGCTTCTGTTCAGTGTATATGGCTATGTCGTTCGATTCATGAAGAAGATTGTAAACTATTGTATTTCGACGCATTCCATGTGTCTCCGAGTTCATCGTATCGGACATGTTCTGTTTATCGTCATGAACGTCCTCAGATACCGTGATCGTGTGGGATATTGAACTTCTGGGCAGGTGTCCCAGGCCGGAGAAGTCGTCATTGCTGGCTCTTTTCATCATATTTTCAAATAATCGTCCAATAGTCATCCGGTGCGAGGTATCCAAACAGCTTGACTGGGGCGAAAACTTCCTCTGTGAATCTGAATGCTCTAGACTTTGCTTTATCATACGTTCACTTTCGCGCAGTGATGATTTTAATTCTGAGATCGTCTGGCCTGCAAAAATTTCAAAACAAAAACAATGCAGAAGTTAACTGGTAAAAGCTTTGTCGAACTATACTAATATTTATTGGTACTTACGTACTAATTTAAACAAAAACCCTTGTCTATCAGGCTTGTGTTCTCAGCACTCTGCTTTATGGTAATGAAACTTAGTCAACCTATTTGCACCCAGAGAGACGGCTTAATAGCGTTCACATGCGATGCCTGAGAAGAATACTTGTCATTAAGTGGCAGGACCAAATCACAAACACTGAGGTACTGGGAAGAGCAGGTACTACAACAGTATTTTCCATGCTCAGTCTACGAAAGCTCAGGTGGCTGGGTCACACCTGGAGAATGGAGGATGGCATAGTCCCAAAAGACATCCTTTATGGTGAAATAAAGACAAGAAGAAGGTGTCGAGGCCAGCCTCTACTACGTTATAAAGATGTATGCAAGCGAGACAAGAATGATACAGGTATTGAGGCGGACACATGGGAACAAGATGCCATGGGCCGTGTTGTGTGGAAAGGGCACATCAGGAAGGGAATGAGACTGCAGGAAGAAATGATTGCAGAAAGGATGAGAGCTGAGCGTCTGAAAAGAAACTGATTAAACACAAATATTAACAATGGTCCTGAAATCCCATGCCATCATTGTGGAAGACTTTTCTTGACACGGGCGGGTCTTGCTAGTCACACTTGCCATCGCAATGGGCTGTGAGTCTCATGTCTCCTTATAGCACAATATCACACTATCGTCTTGAAAGACGGAAAGGTGCCAATGATGAACGTACTAGTAAATTCTAAAGGTCTTTTGTTCAATGTCGTAATACTGCATTATATATATATATATATATATATATATATATATATATATATATATATATATATATATATATATATAACCTGTCAGCCTAAACAGATACCATCAAATGCAATGGGAAATAAACGCTGCTGCTGTGTTTGTGACAATATGCGATCAATGGAGTGTCGTTTGGTCTACACAAATATGAGTCCGGGATCACATTCTTGATGAGCGACTGTTGTGAGTGAATAGCGTTCTTTACATACTTTGAAAAAATGAATCCCAAACAGTCACTTAGCCAGTCAGTGATCATCTTTATTCAATCATCCAGTCGATATAATTGCATTGATCTTGTCAGCATAACTTAGGATGAGAGTAAGCAGTACTGAACTGGTTCCTTTCCAAGATATGGTAGACAAAAACAAGGAAAAAAAGTAATTTAACTGCAAGCCATATGCGACGTCAAGACGACACAAAAGATGACTGATGACGTTTCAGGTTTGCTCTGATGCATTGCGCTAAATCACAAAAATATATCAAAGCCTATGCCCCATCCCCACCCCTTTTTAGTTAAAACAAAAAATCTAACTTAACTATTGACTGGTGATTAAACAATGTTGCTTAGGAAATACTGGCATGAACTGGGTGGCAAAACACACAATTGGACGATTAATTGTGCAGACGATATTGTTAAGCTAGAACTGCGATGATATGGGGAAAAACTGATATTTAGCAAATGTCACATAAAAGGTTGGAGTACAAATCAGTTACAAAAATTAAAATATTCTGACAACATCAACAACAGATCAAGCAGCTGTCACGTATAAGACAAAATCAACTAATATAATAGCACAGTTTGCATATTTAATTAGCTAATTTGAATACCAATGGAACACAAAGACAACAGTTATGATACTCAAATGCAAGCTAACAACAGTGAAATTAAACTAAAAGTCCAAAGAAAATTTGGAACTCTAAATCATATAGTTTTGAAAATCAAGGTCAATAATTTGTTTTTTGATCCTAATATTTGGTTAATGGTGATATATGCAGTGACATTTAGAGAATCACACATTTCGAAAACAAATGCCTTATGAATATTGATTAACAGTAAATAGGACGAATTTAGGAAATTATAGAAAGACAAAGGTCTGGACATCTGCTTGTATAATTAATGATCCAACAGAGAAGATACTTAATTATACTGCAAAAAAAGATGACAACACATTTGGGATTTGATGAGGTGATAAAGGAAACAAATGAACTGAGGAAGCAAGGAACTTCAAAAATAACCATGTGACGATCTTAGATGACAAAGGCCAAGGCACTAGACTGGACTCTATCCATGATATAGAAGGAATGAACGAACGAATTCCCTTTATTTTCAAAGGGTTAGGAATTGGGCACGCAGGCCAGTCTAATATTCTGCCCTTCTAGTCTCTCCCTTTCAGACATCATTTATTCATACATCAGGTAATAGTAAACATTTTCAATAGCATCAACATGTTCAATACAAGTACTGACATGTGTACATGTAGAAGAGAGGACGGAATGGAGGACAAGACTGAGAGTCCTATGTGACGAATAATGCTTCAAAATGATGAATGATGACATTTGAAAAAAGAAGACACAGAACATTGCAAAATTTACTGCCTGGCATATTCCATTGTATCACGTGAGGTAGATACAATGGGAATATAATTTAATGATGCAAATAAAAGAATCCTTATAAATGAAACATAAATCAGCTCTACCCAGAAATGGCTGTCTGCTCTATTAAGGCCAACGCTGGTTCACGATCATGTCCTCTGCATGAACAAATGTGGACGGAAGCCATTTGTTGTTTTGCCAGACTGACAAAGGGGGAGGAATCTGATCACACAATCAGCAGCAACTGATGACCCAAACGACACAGTGTTCTTGGACTATGATGATAATGAGCGAGCCAGAACGTGCTTGTTAATAATTCCCGACAGTGTTATTACAATGAAAAAAATAAGAAGGTTTGGACTGAAGACGGTAATACAATTCATTAAAATCCAACAGAAAGCACGGTTTGGCAATCCGACGAAAATAAACTAGTGTTAACTACTACGCTGTAGAAATACAGTGAAAACCGCGCACGGGGAAGACTTCGCGAAAAATGAATTTGACAATAAGAACCGGCTCAAAGTAATGAAGACAACATGAAGTAACGCATTTCAAAGAACACAGATAAGATAATAACTACCCATTAACATGACCAGTGAATGGTTAGTATTTCAAATTTCAAAGAGAAAGTTAAACATTAAGATGAATTCTCAGGTCGGTCAAGATTAAATTAGCGAGAATTTCTCACCGGCACTACATCGACCACAACACCTAGCCAGCCGGTCTCTAAAAAATATAGATTTAGAGCTATATGAACGATTCATTACAGCGTTAGAAAGGATTTTTTTTTTAACAATTAATTTTTAATAAATAATTTATTTCTAAATTTATTTTTAATTATATATGAATAAATTACAGGCAAGGCAAATGGTCTTGTATGCAAGAAAGATATTCTAAAAATTGGTATTTAAGAATAAAATCGCAGACAAAAACGAACCATTCAGTTTCCGAATTTAGTGGCCAAGTATATTTTCAACATCTTGAGACAAGAAAGGTTATATTAAGTAGCTTTCATTGCGTTATTGTTTTCCCATGGTCATTAGATCAGACGCCGGCAGTCTTCAGCACGCTTGCCCTGTATGACACCTGGAGCTATGGTTACGTCTGTAACATTTGCATTCAAAAGCCTGAATCCTCTTTTCCATTTCCACACCGAGAGTCCAACTCTTGCACCCGTACAAGAAAATAGACAATACCAGTGATTTGTATTTACCTAAACTGCCATGATGATTTCACTCTTTCACATCCTATTCAGCTGGGACATCTCGGCTGTTGCTATATCAAGCATTGTCTTGATCTCTTTGGTACAGCTGTCCGCGTTACATATGTGGGACCCGAGATATTTAAAGGCTACACCTTCTTTTAGTTTTTCCCCCATTTTATCTGTCTGTAGGTAGGCACTTGATTATTGTGACAGTTTACCAGAATCTTGCTTTTCTCGGCATTAGTTTCCATGCCATATTTACCACAGACTGTCTCTAGTTCATTCTACGTTCTTGGAGTTCTGCTTCAGAACTAGCCATTAGATCAGTTGTCATCTGCAAGACATAAATTATATAGTGGTCTTCCGCCAACAGCTATAGATTTGTCATGATTTTCTAGTGTTTCCCTCATGGTGTGTTCCAAATACAAATTGAAAAAGGACAGGGGATAGTACGCAACCCTATCTCATCCCAAGCTGGTTTTAAAAAATGTGCCTATGTCATCTTGAATGAGTATTGCACTGCTTGCATCTTTATATAGTGCTTTAATGGTGTCGTATGATATTCTTATTAAAACTGACATTTCTTATTATTTGCCTGAATCGAGCATGCTACACACGGTCAAATGCCCTCGTAAAGGCAATGCAGTTTTGGAATAGGTCGCGTTGATGTTGTAAGTGTTTTTCTACCATTGTTCTGATGTTGAAGATTTTTTCTGTGGTGCTTTTTTCCCCCCCGAAAAACCTCTTGTTCTTTGGCTAGTATTTCTACAGATTTTGCTTTTAATCTATCTGTGGTATATATATATATATATATATATATATATATATATATATATATATATATATATATATATATATATATTTGGGTGTACATATATTCATACACACATTCAGTAAAATCTTGTTTAAGTGAATTCCAAAAGACGGCAAAGTCATGAGTTTGGTTTAAAAATAAAATGTGGTGGTAACCTGGGACTTAATGATATTTAAAGAATTATACCATCCACAATTGTATTTCTGTGTACCGAGTTTCGTTTTAAACAAATTTCTGTTAACGGGGTTTTACTAAACACACGCACACGCGCCCTTGCGTCTTCGCGCGTGCGCGTAGACATATATCTTTCAAATGAGTTTCATAAACTATGAAATATAAATAAATTTTTAAAAATCTGTGAGACCCTGAGAAGCTGACTGCTCTAAATGTTGCTATATCAACTATCTCTGCTCTAAATGTTGTCATCAAGGCTTTGGCTTGAATAATGCTAGGAAATAATACAGATAGCGGAGGATACAAACCAGCAATGTGGGTTAGGAGCAAGGAAAACCCAGAAATATTATCTAAGAATAAGTTGATGGATGTGTCGTCAATTTGCAATAGCAGCGCAATGTGTTATTTGATGAATTTGTTAGCACTTAGTTGTACTCCATATGATTTCAGGGCCATCAACACTCAGTCGTCTTTACAAACCAGTATATCTAGTTTAAGAATAGAGGTAGAGGCAGTCACTGCAGCTGTTCGCTTGAGAATCATCTGTACATATTTGTCGCAATTGTAACCGACGCGCATAACATGTTGAGAAAAGGTGGAGACCTTCATGCTCTGTCAAAAGTGGCAAGCATCGCTTCAAATGTTCCGCGTAGTTAGCGTCCTTCAAACATTGTCCTCGAGATATGCCGATGAATTAGGAAATTACCAGGCAGATAGACTGGCTTGTTCTGCACAACTTGGTGGTGAACTGAGGCATGACAAGCCCCTTTGAGGCGAGTGATCAGTGCAGAAGCATAGACGGATTATTATGGTCTGAAGAGAATGCTACTGCAAGGCAGTGATCAGGGAGGGTATCTAGTCGACGATCAGCACTAGAGGGAAAAGTGAAGGACATAAATCAGACTACTTTTTGTACCACTAGAATTTAAATTCTGCGCTTGCTGCTAAACGTGGGGACGGCGCGTTTACGAGAATGATCCTGAGTGCTGTGATATCGATTCTAAATTTCCTCATGTGGGTTCAAGGGCCCATTATATGGAAAACAAGAATAGACCCACTGCCTACCAAACAGCATGTCGTATGAGTCAACTAATTGGGAGATTTCTTCGAAGTCGGAGTGCATCCGCATGAGAGGCAAGGAACTAACAGTCTGCAGATAAGTCAGATCTGTAAAATATATCCGCACGCAGGACTCAGGTTTTGGAACAGGTCTGCAGTAAAGAAGTGGACAAACAACCAGAACCTCCCACCAGAGTTTACAGCGGGTGAACGCGAAGAAGAAGAAGATTCTGAATTAAACGTTAAACAATAATACCAGGGTATTTGACTGTATTCATTTAAGGCTAGGTCAACCTGAAAGTGTCGGTCAATTTTCAAAGTCCGCTTCGATGGGAAGAATAACCTTCTAGTACATGTGTTCTAACTTGGTTCTTGGACATTGTTTTAACTACAATCTTTTACTATCTCTGCTCTATATCGGTTCTTGGACATCATTTTAACTAAAATCTTTTACTATCTCTGCTCTATCATGGTTCTTGGACATCGTTTTAACTAAAACCTTTTACTATCTCTGCTCTATCTCCGTTCTTGGACATCATTTTAACTAAAACCGTTAACTATCTATGCTCTACCTCGGTCTGGGACATCGTTTTAACTAAAACCCGTTACTATCTCTGCTCTGCCTCGGTCTTGGACATTATTTTAACTAAAACCGTTCACTATCTCTGCTCTATCTCGGTTCTTGAACATTGTTTTAACTAAAACCTTTTACTATCTCTGCCTTTTCTCGGTTCTTGGACATAATTTTAACTAAAACCGTTCACTATCTCTGCTCTACCTCGGTCTGGGACATCGTTTTAACTAAAACATTTTACTGTCTCTTCTCTGCCTCGGATCTTGGATATCGTTGTAACTAAAACCTTTCACCATCTCTGCTCTACCTCGGCTCTTGTATATCGTTGTAACTAAAACCGTTCACTATCTCTGCCTCGGCTCTTGGATATCATTGTAACTAAAACCTTTCACTATCTCTGCCTCGGCTCTTGGATATCGTTGTTACTAAAACCTTTCACTATCTCTGCCTCGGATCTTGGATATCGTTGTAACTAAAACCTTTCACTATCTCTGCCTCGGATCTTGGATATCGCTGTAACTAAAACCTTTCACTATCTCTGCCTCGGATCTTGGATATCGTTGTAACTAAAACCTTTCACTATCTCTGCTCTACCTCGGATCTTGGATATCGTTGTAACTAAAACATTTCACTGTCTCTGCTCTACCTCGGATCTTGGATATCGTTGTAACTAAAACATTTCACTCGCTCTGCTCTACCTCGGATCTTGGATATCGTCGTAACTAAAACACTTTGCTATCTCTGCTCTACCTCGGTTCTTGGGCATTGCTTTACCTTAAACCTTCTACTACTTCTGCTCTACCTTGGCTCTTATAAATTTGTTTTAATTAAGAAAAGCAACGTTAAAAAAAAATGTGATGACCGACAGATTAAATTCTTGTTTATATGACACACTAAGCCTCATGTTCACACACAAACACACACACACACAAAATGACAATTGTATGTACATTAAAGTTCCAACAGTTCATTAAGTTGCTTTATGTGCCAAGCTATACCCTTGTGCCATTTACATTGTACAATTACATGGAAGTATCTTACTATAATATCCATTGACGACCTTGACTTATTATTACCCCTTTCTATATAAACAAACACAATGATAATCACATTCTGTGTCCGAACTTTAACGAAGAGTAATAAATATGATCTTCACAGACAAAATTGCAAAAGAAAATTGTTTAAAAAAATACAAATGATAAAAAACTTTTCAAATATCACTGCTGAATACCCTGTCTCAACATATAACAAACAGTGTAGACTGTTATGGAAAAATCGAGAGGTGACTTGAGTACTCATAGCAAAATATATGTTAATCAGCACAAAACGCCTGTGACACATCCCCACGGACCATGTTTGAAGAACCTGCTTTTGATACTATAAGGTGACCATTTTGCAGCTCTAAAGAAGAACAATGGGAGTTCTGGACTTAACTGCGACAGTCAAAATACCGTGGAACAAATAAATAGATCAATTAATAAAAAAGAACAACATGACATGCGACAAGAGTCATAATTCTAGTTTAAGAGCATAAATATAATGTGCAGATTGATTAAAAATATGATAATATATTTTAACTGATTTAATGTTTAAAGACATGTAATTTTAAAGAGTACTTCTTTACATATTTAAAAGGCCTTTGGAAACAAGCAACGGAATTAGTAGAGAAGGAAGATTATTATGGCCTGGAAAGAATGAGGCACCTGGGTGTAACCAGAGGGTCTGACCGGCTCACTGCACTCACAGGAAATGCAAGACGGACATTTAACCAGATTGTGATCGGTGCCATCAGCATTGGAACTCTGCGCTGGCAGCTGAAGATGAGGACGGAGCATTCATGGCAATGCCCCGAATGCTGTAATGTCCATTTTTGACTCAACATAACTCAACTCATATTTAAAAGGAGTTGCTTAACCTCGTTACAGAACCCTTTCCCATTTCTGGGGAAAGAGGGGTATGGGAGTAGCAAAGGTCGGGTGTGCCTGCACTGAGATCTGAACACTGACAAGAAAATGTTGCATAAAGTGATTCCTGTTTCAGGAGCTGAAATACTTCAGAAACACGAAACCACAAAATGATTGGTAAGGTCTATGACAGTTAATGAAGTGAAAAGTCGGCACTGGAGAAACATTTCTAATAGAAATACAGTAGTAAGGAGAGATGGCAAATAACAGTGTCCATTAGAATTGTCAGAAAGTGAACTGTCTCTTTATTCTTATTCTACGCGTTCATTGCTGTTAACTCAAGAGGAAATTGAGTTTTACAAGAACATCTGATTTACAGTACTAGCTAACTTGAATGTGCACCATTGACATCGAATTCGACTGAACATGCCGATTTAGTGGCATTTTACGACATGACTGTTAGAAGAGAATTGGTTCTATTCTCTCCTCCCCTCCACCCAAATAAGGCTGCAGAACAAACGTTGCGAATAAGTCAGGTGAAAACAGTGTTCACACCACACCAGCGCTCATACCAGACCAATGTTCATAGCAGAACAGTGTTCATATCAGACCAGTGTTCATACTAGACCAGTGTTCATACCAGACCAGCGCTCATGGCAGACCAATGTTCATACCAGACCAGTGTTCATACCAGACCAGTGTTCATACCAGACCAGTGTTCATACAAGACCAGCGCTCATAGCAGACCAATGTTCATACCAGACCAGTGTTCATATCAGACCAGCGTAAAATAGACCCGCTGCTCTAATCACAAGCCTGTCGTACAAGGCTAATAATTAGGGATGCTTCCTTAGAAGTCGCAGTGCATCTGCTTAGAAGGCATGGCGGTAACGGTCTACGTACAACAAATCTGTAAAACCCTTTACTACCCATGCAGTGTTATTTGAAATTGTGACTACAAATACCGTGTCATTTTAGCTTTGAGTAACTTAACTGTTTTCAAAACCAGACACCCTAAGACAATTTCACTCATGACTGTATACTTCGCATACGTTTACTTAAATGCTTTCATCCTTTTCTTCTAAGAGTTTACAGTTATACTATCTTTCTAAATTAACGGTGTTTTTAGCATTAATCGCAGTGTTTTAAAGCAGGGGTGACCAACGCTTTCATCGCGATCGGCTAGTCCAGTGGTAGGCAAATCGCGGCTCGCGAGCTGCATGCGGCTCTATAGAGACCTGAGAGTGGCTCGGTCTCCAAAAACATTGTAATTGTCCTGGTGCTGATGTTTGGCTCTTTCGACTAAAGAGTTTGCGGACCACTGGACTATTCGATCGACAAGCCGTGATAGGTGAATTGCTGGGGTCTGTATCATGCTTTCCTTAATGAAAATTGTTAATCTTGTTTGACTCCCTCAAGCGGTCTATCGAACAAGCAAGTCTGTATAAAACTGCACTCTAGTGAATTGGTGCGTAATTACTCGTCAAAAGTGTACAAATCTGGCTCAGCGAACCCACTGAAATGCTCTTGAATGCGTATCTGGTGGCAACTTTACGGCCGTTTGGAAGTTTGCAATCTTAAGACGTTCCTATAAAAGCTGTCGGCTAGTGATGTCAGAAACGGCCGAGTTGAATTTGAGTACATGTTACATTTTAATTCTTTGCTGCTTGTGTGTTTTTGACAGAGAAATTCACAACGTTTTTTTTTTAAATTTCAGTCGCAATTATTTATCAGGAAGACTTAAAAAAAAAGTGGGGGGGGGGGGGCGAGGGCGGCACATCATACTTACCACTATCACAGTGAACGGGAGGAGTCCTGATTTATTATGGGGAAAGATAAGTGTCTGTCCTTTTTGTAACAAACTGTCACACTTCCTAAAAAAAAAAATTATAGAATGGCATTTATGAACCGTTGAGCATAAATTCGCTACAAAATGCCCTATGGGTAGTGCACTTCGAAAGACTGCAATTTATAGTCTAAAGTCAATGATAAGTGCTCAACAGGGCATTTTTCCAAAAGTCAACGGTAGGTGAAAGGCAGTGAATCATCATGCTTTACGATCGCCGATATTATTATTCAACGACAAAAACCATTCGTTGATGGCGATGCCGTTCTGAAGTTTCTGTAAAGCGGGAGAGGTACTTTTCAATGGTTTAAAAAAAAAAAAAAAAGCTAATGTACTATACATCAAGAACATTGTGATGAGGAGAATAGATCACTGGTAAGAATTCGGAGGATCAGCTGCAGGATGACCTACATAAATGCACTTTTCTGTCTCTACACTTTGAAGAATCTGCTTTTACTGAAACCGCACAGTTATATCTTTTAGTAAAATAGATTCTTAATGATACGATGTCAAGAAAAGACATTTTAAGCGTTATAGCACAAGAGGTCAAGATATGTTCAACGATGATATTACAAGGACAGATTTTCTAATACGAGAGTACAAATGAGTGTCCCTCACAAACAAAGGCGCACGACTATTGGAGCTGTTGCTAGTTTTGATACCTGCTGAGCACAGAGACCTCTTCTTTGCACAGAGACGTAAGTTGGCTCAGCCCGGGTGTATTTTGTTAAAGAAAATTCAGAAGCCCATTTCAGAAATTAAAGAGTTTTTTTTTTTTTTTTAAATCCAGAGAGAATGATATTTACAAGTCGCTGAATTGTGACTGTAACTGTCACTTCTGTGTGGTGTTACCTCAAAAGTTTAATGACTAAACTATTGGCTGGCTATTTTCGAAAAAGATAAATCTCCGGTATGTAATGAGCGTGGTTAGGAATTTCAAAGAAATTATTACGATCTTTGCAGCTCGGCTGGGGCAGGATGAAACAAAGAACTTCAGTGTTATGAAATATGTAGGGCTGTACCGAATATTCGCTTCTTATTCGCTTCAGGGCCGAATTGTGGACCTATTGACTATTCGGTATTCTGCCGAATAGTAGAGGTCGGGCCGAATACGAATAGTAGTTACCTTACACCCGCTTCTGCATACACGGCCTTAATACTGACGAAATGGGATGACTGGTTTTGTTGAAAGCTAATGCAGCTTTCCTGCATTGCCTAAGCTGTCATATAAGTACATATAAGTACTTGGATGCAAACTTCAACTGCTCCAACATGCTGAGAGAAGAAATACAATCTAGAATACAATCTAGATATAAAGTATACTATGTCCTTCAACATCTGCTAAGGTCAAAGTGTCTGCCTCGCAACACTAAGATCAAAATATATAAAACGTTGATAAGACCAGTCGTTTTAAATGGCTCTCAAACTTGGAGCACAACTTAAGGAGATGAAGCCTTATTACAGGTTTTCGAAAACAGTTTTACGACAAATCTTTGGACCCATCAAAGATGCTAACAGCGGGGAATGGAGAGTGAGAAGCAACAACGTAACACATAATCTGTTTAAATCACCATTGATCACTGGCATCATGAGAGCTTACAGACTAAAATGGTTGGGGCAAATTGAAAGAATGTCAGAAGACAGAGAAGTAAAACTATATACAAATGAGACAGGAATGGGCGTAGACCACGAGGCAGATAAAAAAGAAGTTCGAGAGATAATGTCCAGTCAGACCTGCAAACAACTGGTGTCACAAATTGTGAAGAGAAGGCCAGTCAGAGAGATGAATGGAGACGAGTGATATCTGCAGCAGTAAACCTCAAGGGCTCAGAATGCTAAAGAAAAAGATGACTGTTCTGCGCTACTTTATGTGAAGTAAAAGTTCAGCTTACATTTGACATTATGAATGTGTGTTTTTTAAATTTTTTATTTCATACATAATTCACTATTCGTATTCGTATTCGGCCGAATCGTTGGTCTCGTTATTCGTATTCGGCCGAATAGTGAAAATCACTATTCGGTACAGCCCTAGAAATATGCATGAAGGAATCAGACATTTCCCAGTTTGGAATGTTTTGCAAAGCAACTAGATAATTTGCGCACTGAATTTCATTCATAGAAAACGTATCGAGCTCTTCCTTTCATAAGACGTTGTAAATTTCAAAGGGGGAGTGCGGCTGTGTGGTCTCGAGGCATGGCGTCCATCTCGGGTGCTGGAGGTATTCAAGTAATTTTCCCTGGTCTCTGGGAGTTTAAAATCTACTCAAAGTATTTAGGGATACTCGCCCGTGCCAAGGAGGTGATGCACTGCGCTGATATTCTTCGGACTCAGACGTTAGTTAGAAGTGGAACGGAGCACTCATGGGTACTTTTGTGCCATGATCTTGATCCGATGTTTTGACTTTAAATTAAACTTTAAAGACATTTATATTTAATAAAATGAAAAGGGGCTGGGTGGATAAAATCTCTTCTGAAATTTTTGAATTAGTGGAAGGAGACCAGATAGTGATTACAGGAGAAATAAAATGCTTCACTGAGAGAATTACCTACATGCAAGAGGTACTCATAGAAACGCTTCTGAGTTTTAGCAATTACTGTCAAAGGGACGTTATCCATACATTCAAAAGGTGACATATTATATGACACCCTTTCAGATCTACATATCTACGCCAATCAGCTCGCTCTACAGTGGATGCGATAAAACCTATGGAGTGGAACTTAACAACGGATGCTTATCTGATTCGGTACAAACCAGTGTCAAGTGTCTGCGATCAAGTTGCATGTCTCGTGAAAAAGTAATTGTTTTCTCTTTGTTTTCAATGCAGTGCCTAGTGGGAATAAAATAAAGTGGTGCTCTTTGAATGTTTATAATCTATGTATACTTGTTTAAACGGTGACGTTATTTATTTCTATTGTCATTTTTTTACCCGTGCTCTTTTTAGTTTATCTGTACAGTCTATAAAGTTGATCACCAGTGATTTATGAAACGAAAAGTAGCCCGCAAGTCAAAAATAGGGTTGGCCACCCCTGTTGTAGAAATAAAATCAAGATTTGCATTCTACCATTCAGAGTTGAAAATGTAAACTGTTCGCTGAAAGAGTAAAATCGTAGTGTACTAAAGACGTTTCATTTAAGCCTTGGATTGCTGAAAAGTGTCATTCGAAACTTAGACTACCAAGCAAGTGTCAACGGGGCCTTGCATGGCGAATTTAGTGTCCTTTGAAAATATTAGGTGTCATATTTTTTATTATCTTTTGAGCATTCTGTTTGACCTTAATGCTTGAAAATACGTAGAACAGGCTATTGCTGACGTGACCATAGCACATCAAAATTTGGAAAACAACTTCACCCAACTTATACTGCGCTATTCCGACTGGCCTAGTGCCGAATATCAAACGACCGAATATATAGTAAATGCTCTGCGGCGTGTTGAAGACAATAAATACAAAAGTCAGGATCTTAAGAAACAATGTGGTCGACGTCAGGGATTCACTCTTTTGTGTCAAAATCAAGTTTCCAGGAGGCTGGTTTTCCTTCTCTGCCACTTCTTGATCTGTTATTTCTTTCGGATCTAAACCAGGTGTAACTTCAGAACTAAATGCCATGGGTACTTTCTCGGTATCTAACTCCACTAGAGTCGTATACGCCTTTGTCGCTCGTCGGAGTGACAATTTTTCGTATTTTAGTTTCCGGATTAAAGTGTCTACATCTTCACTTGGCCGTTGTCTGGGTAACCACTCGCAGTCTACGTTTGTCGATGAAGACACTGGCAGAGGCAGAGGCGGAGACTTTTGCTTTATGTTTGCTGCTTGTGGTGCTTGCACACGTAAATTAGAGACGCCTGATGAGACTTTAGCAATCACGGATGTAGTGGGTCGATACACTTCTGAGGGCCTCTTTAACAGGTCTGCAATTTTAAGTCTGGATCTAGTATCTGACCCGGTCAGTCTGCGCTTAATTTCTGAAATATTTTGGCCTGTAAAATTGCATAAATGAGAAATAGAAAGCATGAAATCATTGTAAAGTTTTGGTTTCAACCTAGAAATAAATTCACTAAACTCAAATAATGACTAGTAAACTCAGCGATTAGTAACGGTGGGGTGGCTGGGTGAGCGGGGAAGGGGAGGGGTGGCATACGCTGTGACCAAACTCTGTTTAGATGATTACACAACAAGACGAATCCATTTAAAAAAAAAAAGGACCAGAATGACATGGGGGATATGGGAAAATAAAGAGACGTTGTGAAAAGAACACAAGTGAGATGAACGTAAAAAAAAATTATAACAATAATATTAATATTTATAATACCAATAATAGTAACAGACAAAAAATCGAAAGATTTTCTGTAGTCTTGCTCTAGTATCTGTCGGTCCACTTTCAATTTCTGTAATATTTGGCCTGTGAAACTGCATAAATGAGAAACAGAAAGCATGACATGATTTTAAAGTTTTAGTTCAGACCTAGAAATAAATTCACTAAACTCAAAATCATGACTGGTAAACTCAGCGATTAGTAAGAGCTGGGTGGCTGGGAGAGGGGGGGGGGGTGGCGCGAGGCGGGTAAAAGGGAGGGGGGGGGGTGTAGCATAGTTACAGCCGAACGCTGTGACCAAACTCTGTTTCTATGTTGATACAGCAAGAGAAATCCATCAAAAATTCGAACTAACTGAAAGGAGATGGCGGAAATCAGAAAACGAATAGGTGTTGCGAACAGAATACAAGTGAATGAACGGGACAAAATGAGTATATAACAGTAATATTATCAATATTTGTAATATCAAGAAGAGAGTGAGAGAGAGAGAGAGAGAGAGAGAGAGAGAGAGAGAGAGAGAGAGAGAGAGAGAGAGAGAGAGAGAGAGAGAGAGAGAGAGAGAGAGAGAGAGAGAGAGAAATGGAAGATAAGTCGAAAACAAATACAAAAGAAAACTAATACTTCTTGTGTTTAGTATGTTCATTTCCTCTTTTTAGCTCGATTTCAGTCATCCCTACTTTCAGTTTGACATTTCAGTCCCAGACACTAGCTGTTTCCATTTTCTATTCTCCAGCTTGTGTACATTAAAGCAACGTCATGCTAGCTAGAGACATTATGTATATACTCCTCTCTCCCTGCTTCCCCTCCCCCAAGTGGTGTATTGAAAGTAATGAAATTACAACTGGAAAGGAATAGGCTAAAGTATTAGGGAAAAAAACAGTCCATCTAAAGACTCATGCGTACTTTAAAAACGAGTTAAATGAGAGAAATCCTCGAGGCAAAGCAATTAGTCCATGGGTATATAACGTAAAGGCTGATCTACAATTACTTGGAGTCACGAAATGGAAAGAAAACGCCAGCCACACAGAGAAATGCTATTTATCATAAGTTGGAAAAGGGAAAAAGAGGGGGGGGGGGGGGGCCGAGTTGGGAGAGGAGAAGAATCTACCATCATTATCCTGATTAGCCACTGATGTAAAATGTGTTCTTTACTTTCTTACTTTTTATCATTTAACCGATAGAACAGTGAAGTGACAATTTGTTCTTTATTTTTCCCCCTTTTAATTCAGAAAACCTTTATGACTGTTATGGATGCGAGAGCTGGAAATCAACGAAAACTCTAGACACAAAATTAGACAGTTTTGAAAATAAATGCCTTAGAAGAATACTAAATTTCAAATGGTCAGATTTCCGAACCAATACACAAATAAGGCAAGAATCCAGGCAAGAGTATGTGTCAAATTTTATACGAAAACGCCGCTGGAACTATGTCGGCCACGCCCTTAGAATGGATAAATCAAGACTTCCTTACCAAGCCCTCATCTGGACACCACAGGGGAAAAGATCTCGTGGAAGACCAAGGGAAACCCTACGTAGAACTATCATCAGGGAAGGCTCGCTCATGGGCCACTCAAACATCCAAGACCTACAACGGATTGCAACGGACCGCCGTGCATGGAGAGTCATGACCTCTGCCCTATGTGCCGCACTCGACACAAGAGGAAAGACTAACTAACTAATTATGACTGTCTTTTACTATTAAGATAGGAGTTATTAAGTCATTTAGACACTGGGGTATGTATATTCGGTGAACAGGGTAAAGCACTCCCACATAATGAGTTTCAGAATTAGGCTGACAACGCCTATGTGTTGTTTACCTGGTGATGTAGATAAGTAGCTATCCTTTCACACTAATGTTTACGGAATTACCTTCAATTTTTGTCGTCTGGATATCAACAGACCGGAAGTATCAAAGTGCTAAAGGATTTTAAAAAAAGCCAGAAGGATGAACGAGCCAGGCTAGGGCTCATCTGGCTAAAAGGATCAACCTCCCGTAAGGATAACCATACCACAAGGATTACCGAACTGAACGGATCAACGGGCTAGAGAGAACAACTTGCCAAAAGAAGAAACTCCCAGCAAAGATCAGCGCGCCAGAAGGATCATTGTCCCAGGTCGATCAATACGCCAGAAGGATCACTGCCTCGGATTAATAAAGCACCAGAAGGATCAGTGTCCCAGATGGATCCCAGCGCAAAAAATATTAACGTGTCGGATAGATTAATTCGCCAAAAGAATCACTGTTCCAGATAGAACAAGGTGCCAGCAGGATCGCTGTCCCAAGCGGATTGACGCCCCTGCATGGTCAACGAGCTGTAATGATCAGCAGACCTGAAGGGAGCGCAACAAGGCCACTGCTACATACACTATTCACTAATTAATTTTAAAAAAACATCACTACAACAATAGTGCCAGTGGCAAAAAATGATCCAGTAACATGTGTAAACGTCCGCACATAACGGTTTCACTGGAGAAGGCATCACGTGATGTTTTCCTCCTCCTCACTATTTAGAATTTGCGTGCCCATTATAAGCAGCATTAACTGGTAGCTTTCACACGTTACAGACTATTTCTGAAACAGTGGCGTATGCATGCATTATAAATTTCTTTTCGCTACGATTGAGACTTAAACTGGGTTGCCTATTTGTAATACGCAGTAAAACTGAATCGTAAAATATGTTTGTTTCTTTAGCAATGGTAACTAAGCGGTGTTAGCACCGTTACATGCCCGCCTATCCATTGTACAGTTCTATCATTGATATTTCTTTTCGACAACTCATTTGCACAGAGGGGCCCGTTCCAGACATCTCTTCCTACCCTGTGAGGCATTCCAGGAGTTTACACTAGTAGATGTTGGATTAAAGGATTATCCTTAGATCTTCTTAAGGGTTAAGGGTCAAAAGGTTTTCATCTCGCTCTGAAGGTCGCAGGTTAATTTCATTGAAGCGTTTTTCAGTTTATGAGTGCACGTTTTACAGAGATCTCTGGTTGTCGCTGGAGCTATGGAGTCAGTGGTTTACGCAACGCTTTCGGTAGGCGTCTAGCTGTTCTGCAGGGAGAGACCAAGTCATTTGGGGAAATAAGGGCAGAGCTACCATTTGGATGGTACTAGTAAAAGTCTCAAAATATATTCGTCTCGCCTTTTTCTTGCCTTCCAATCAGTATAATTCAGTAAACGCCTTTTCCTAACCTTTTCTCTAGTGTCAGCCTTTTTTGACACCGTCCCCTTTTGTGCTGTTGACGACTTTCGGAAGTGATGCAATTTACGTGTAATTTTTTTACTAGAGAAGCACGATAGTTGAATTTAATATCATCCGCCTTTACTCCACTGTGAATTTCCCGGCACCTATTGTAAGTAGCATCGACATGATAGCTCAAACAAATTAAAACAAATTATTCCGCCTTGAAAGACTGAACACAGAACAACATAGACCACCGGAACGATAAGCACAATACTGCCATTCTGTTCACAACAATGGTAATGGTATATACAATTTGCCTTGTGCATGAAAATACTCGAAAGGGAAAAAAAGGAAAACAGTGGCAAATCGGTGTACACATTTCAAACAACGTCACTCAGAAATAGTAAATGTAAGCCAGATATATTAAAAATGTCACTTTCATAATGCCACTATTAAAGTAACCTACATCCTCTAAAGCTGTAAAAAAAAAAAAATGATAATGCCACCAAAACATTCAACAATATCATAAAACCCTTTTTCTTCTTCTTCAGCATTCCGAGCCCTTGAGGTTCATTGGTGGATATCAACCGCCTCTATTCATCTCTCTGGTTCTAAACTCGTCCGAGTTTAATGACCAGTATTTCAGCCAAATAAGCGGCGTCACTATGGGGATCAAGATGGGACCCAGCTGTGCCTGCCTCTTCATGGGATACATCGAGCACCAGATACGTCATGCAAATACCGGTAGGCTCCCTGAGCTCTACAGGGGGTATATCAATGATTGCACCTGTGTCACCGATATGCCCCTACCTGAACTGCAGAATTTTTTTTTTTTTTCTTTTTAACTTTTAGCCCAAAATCTGATGTACTTCTAGCATCTCACCTTCGTCGGTGCATTTTCTGGATCTTACTGTCACCGTGAACTCGATATGCCTCAGCACCTCAGTGCTTAAGCCTACTAATTCCCACGCTTTTCTTCTCTACTCGTCTTCCCATCCCTTTTCCTGCAAGGACTCAATTCCTTTCTCCCAACTTCTACGCCTCCGCAGACTATGCCAGGAGAACGACGACTTTCACGACAAGGCCATGGAAATGTTGAACTTTTTTCGGCTTCGAGGGTATCCTGAACATATCTTATCTGCCGCCTTTCACCGAGCACGGTCTTTCCATCGTGCCGAGGCTCTAGTTTCCAAGCCTAAACGTCACAGCAACAGACCTATCCTCACACTTGCCTACCACCCTCACAACATCCGCGCAAAAAATATTTTCCTTAGGCGTCTCACCATCCTTAAAGCCGACCCTGTCACAAGCACGATTTTCTTTGAACCTCCTCTAGTGACCTACAGACATGACCGTAACCTCAAGGACATTCTAGTCAAGAGTCGGTTACGTCCTGCGTCTTACTCCCACTTCGGCACCGTCTCTTGCCACAGACCTGTATGCAGGACCTATCCATATGGGGTCTAGAGGACTAGTCTAGAATTACCGAACGCCACCTTCCACATACGTAAAGTATTTTATTGCCCCAGCCGCAATGTCATTTGTGCCATAAACTGCAAGATATGTGGCATGAAATTCGTTGGGAATACGGGTCTACGGTTTACTGACAGGTTCAGATATCTTTTAGATGTGCAGAATGGTGCCCTGAAACCAGTTTCGTTGTTCTTCATTTCTCAGGACCACTAAGATGTCCTGGACATGGAGGTGACAGCCATTAAATCTAGCCACTCTAGTGACAGAGTCCGTAAGTCTCTTGAAAATCACTTTAGTTACACTTTGGGTACTTTAACACCCGCCAGACTGAATTGCCAACACAGTTTCATTTAAACTCCTAGGGGATTTAACTGCCCACTTAGTTTATCCCAAACCCCCTAGTATTCGCCCCTGGTACTCCACAGGGGGTATTAATTTTCCTGGCCCACGCGTGTCGGCAGTCAGCTGAGAAGTTATCGACCCGACTGCTTCGAGATACAAGCTAAGTGATTTTGTGTATTTGTGTGGCATTGTTTGATTTGTGTATGTGCTGATGAAGGCTTCATAACCGCAACGTTCATGTTTTGTTTGTGTTTGTTATATTGTGAAGCTTGCTAATATACTTTTCGTTTTGGGTTAAATCTCTCTCGTTTGCCTTCTCTTTCCAGTTGGTGACATCAAATGTTTGCAGGTATAGTTAGATATTATCTCTTCATCGTCTTTTGGTCTGCCTTGTGGTCTACGACTATTCATCTTCCGTGTGTATACAGTTTTTACTTCTCTGTCATCTGATATTCTTTCAGTATCTATTAACCATTTCAGTCTATTAGCTGTCATGATACCAGTGATCAGTGGTGATTTAAACAGATTATTAATTTCGTTGTTGCTTCTCACTCTCTATCCACCGCTGTTTGCATCTTTAATGGGTCCAAAGATTCGTAGTAAGACTCTGTTTTCGAAACCTGTAATAAGGCTTCATCTCTTTTACCCGTGCTTCAGAGCCATATAACACGACTGGTCTTATCAACGTTTTATATATTTTGATCTTGGTGTTGCGAGACAGACACTTTGACTTTAGCAAATTTTGAAGGGCATAGTATACTTTATTTCTAGAGTGTATTCTAAATTGTATTTCTTTTCTCAGCATGTTGGAGCAGTTGAAGTTTGCACCCAAGTTCTTATACGTTTCCTTCGTTTCATAAGACCCTAATCATTTAAAAATAAAAGTCTTAGCACTGCGGATAAAGCAATATCAACTTTTTTTTTTTTTTTTTTTTTTCACAATCAAGGCAACATTAACGTTATAATACACTACAAAAGGATCGTTTAATTGTGAAATCTAAAGTTGAAGCGAATTCTTCTTTATTATAAGAATAATCAAATGTTCATCGATATTAGATTACCAATATCATAGCAACATCGATCTCAAAATGCCACCACCATAGATAAACATTGTTATACTGTAGCTATCAATAGCATATGACACTCCCCCTTCCTCCCTTTTCCCCCCACAATGCGACAATTATAGGATCTTCAACTCTGCCTTTGCGTTTATCTGATCAAACTACTTTAGATTCTCAGAGATGATTCTGTTTACTAGTCAATCTTCTTTGATGTTCAGATCGTTCAGGACGTCAGTATTTCATTTTTTCCCGCCCTTGGTCCATGGCATTTTGAGAATCTCATAGATTTCAGTTCATAAGACTCAATTTTTTCCCCCTGAATGACTGCGAGATAATCCACTACTCATAACCGTATTACGCAGCAAGAAAGATGTAGGCTCTCAAAATTCCTACCCTGATTTCCGTGCTGGTATTTATTTAACCACAGACCTAGTGAACACTTTTCCTAGTGAGCATATAGTGCTATATCTTTATTTTATAGATCAATCGGCAGTCAGAAAACTCAGGTCTCTTTTTGCCTGTTTCTTATAACGTCAGATTTTGTGTCTGCTCATACATGTTAAACACTGAGCTTCTTCTTCTTCTTCGATCCTTCAGTCAGAAGACTTATTTCAGGAGGCCGGTAGCCTATCGTGCAGTAGTATCTTCTCGTGTACCATACAGTTTTGTCTTCCATGTGGTTGGAACAGGCCATAATGCGTCTCTGTTGTCAGCATACAGTTGACAGTGTTGCAGCACTTGCTCAGCATTTTCGAGTGAGAAGTTGCAGGGGCATCTGAGTCATGGGTTAAAGGTTACTCCTAAATACGATGGTGAGTCATCATGTTTCAGTCCTACTAAAATGCCATATGCAAGTGAAGCTTTCTGGGGTTTGGTGAAAAGTCTGAAAATGGTGTGTGTGGTTGTGGTCCCATTTCTCTATCTTCTATTACCCCACCAGAAATTCACACAACCGATAAACACCCGATGACATAAAGTGCCACCATGTGGATGAGGATCACCCGTGGAGACGTCCAAGAAACCGCGTTCAGCCATTAGACCATATTTGTGGCGGGGCTATATTGCGGCCCCTGGAAAGAGCCAGAGTAGGACTTCAAATAACGAAAAATTGCATTCCAAAGAGCAATTAGGGAAAAGTATGTAAACAGTGGTCCCATTTACAAGCATGTACCAATTATTGGACCACTTCTCTAGGCTTCTGAGGGATTCTTGAAGCTTTGTCTGTGCACCAGATCAGCGGAGTACATGCCAGCCTGCACTCCATTACAGATGATGGATTTCATGTCGTTAATAAATATTAGGAAACGAACTGGGGACAGAATTCTGCCTTATGGAATTCAGTGTCTCAGTGTTACTGACCTACTCCTTGAACCCTGTATCGTGGCTCTTGCTGTTCGATTTTCAAGGTATTTTACGATCCACCTAAGCATGTAATGGGATATTCCACTTTCAGTCGGTGCGAAGACAATGGCTTGAATCATTACAGAAGTCCACTGTGCGTTGAGTCACTTTTATTTTTGTTCCGGGACACACACGCTCGATGGAAATGACAGAGCTGATATGTTGCCTGGATCCGCTGTCACAACCGACGGTCAGCCTATGGATCATGCTGATATTATTAATGCCCGCAGAGAAATGGGAAGGATAGAGGACTTTGGGAGCAGTGAATCCACATCACTCGTCAGAATGGCAGACTTGGGAATTGAGAATGGCACACCAGACACAGAAGAAGACTTGTTAATCAACATAGAACTGGTACTATCAACCATCGGACGTTGGGGTTCATACTGAAGGAAGGATTTCAGCACCTATGGACATGTCCAGAGTACAATAATGATAAACTAACTAACTAACTAATTCCGTTTTCAAGTAGTTTTTGTTTCAGCCATTTCTCACCCCTGTCGAAGGCCTTCTCTATATCCACCCAAACTGTAATATTGTGTTTGTTTTTCTGTCAGGCATCTTTAATGTGTTGAGCAATAAATGTAATTTGATCTTCTGTTGATCTACATCGTCGAAAACCTGCATGTTCCTCTATTGGTTTAGAGTTTTTTTTCTAGGATCTAAGTAAATCGGTTGTTCACTAATGTTTCGAATAATTTGCAGAGTCAGCAAATGAGGTTGATGGGTCTGTAGCTGTCTGCATTCTTCTTCTGTTTTCCTTCTATCATTGGTGATTTTATCGGGACCAGGAGCTTGGTTGGATTTCAGCTGGTTGAGTCCTGTGTTAAGTTCCCTCACTGAGAATGTATCTTTAATGATGCTCTTTGCTGGTTTACTCTTGCTGGCCTCCTCGAGTTCTTTAATTTTTTGTACTACCTTATCTTCTCCTGAGTGTTCTACATTAACATCAATGACAGATTTAAACTAATTTATAAATATACTACTGGATTGGTTTGTTGGTCTTCTCAATTTAGGCAATTGACTAGTTTCCAGAGTTTGAAAACACATCTTTTTCAAAACTGAGGCTCTTGGTCTTGTATTGCCATCTCTTCCTAGTTGCTTGGATTGTTTCTTTCTTCCGCTTTGCTTCTGCTGCTTTGTAAGTAAGGTTGATTTCTACCGTTGGATTGCTTTCTAGTCTATCTCTTGCTTCTGAGAGAGTATGGTAAAGGTCTTGAATTTGTTGGCAGTAAAATGAAATGTAATCTTTCCCTGAGGCCCGAGGTTTGGTTTCTTGTGCTGTTTTTAATATAGCTCCTGTAAACTCTTTGACTGATTTAGCCACCTGACTTGATTTGCTGTTTACATTTATTGAGTTTACATCAGCAAGGTTAGCAATACTGTTCCAGTCAGATTTTTGTAGTTCCAACAACGAGGGGGCGGCCTCGACTGAGAACCTCTCATACTCAGAACAGAAATCAAGATTGGTCAGTGGTTACTACTTGCTAATTGGTTTGATTTTTTACTAAAAAAAATAACTTTACTCGCATTAAAACGTATGTCACACATATTGCGAGCCGAGTTTGTCAAGCAACGAGATGCTAGCTTTTCTACCTCCCGCTCTCCACCACCCCCCCCCCCCCCCCCAAAAAAAAAAGGTTTTGGATGAAAATCTAGGCGATTGAAAAAATTTATTATGACTCACATGTCGACCCAGCCTAAAACGAGTACTAGGTAATGTCTTCGGAAGTAAAAGCGGCTGTTCACCACACCCCACATTGACTCCCTATCGTCTTTACACTTCAAGGTCTAGCACCATATACCAGTGCCCCTGATGTATGGAAAGGGTAACTTTCTTTACACATGTCTAATTATCTCAACTAACAATAGGTTATTTCAGCTGGGCATAAAACACAACTGCAAGACGTGATTCACCTAGCTTAACAGGAAAAAAAAAGGAAACAGTGGTCTTAGCCTGAACAGCAGAAACAAACAAAAGTAATGGTAACAGAACACAGATCTTTTAAAATACAACATCATAGTAAATGTTACAATCCTCAAGCAAACTGGTTATGTTTAAGTACCTGGCTACCTGGATAACATCAGGTGGAAGATGTAATAAAGAAGTTAAAGATAGAATACTTCAAGCAAAGGCAGCATATTACGTAATAATTAGGAATATTCTCTTTTATAAATTGAGGTATGAAAGAGAATACTCAAGTGCTATAAAAGAACCTATCCTGATATACTGAGGTGAATCATGGACATTTGGCCTATTGGTGCAAAATTATTTGGAAGCTGCGGAGATGTTGCTTTATATTCGAATGACGAGAAAACCATGGACAGACAACAATAGAAATGAAGTTGTTCCAAAAAGAAGGGCTCACGTAGAGAACTGACTACCAACTTCAGAAGGAGACATTCTACATTCTTTCGTCATGTAACAGGAACGAGAACACGGGACTACATCGTCAAGGCAGGAAAGTAGGGGGTGTAAAGAGGCACAGGGAGACCGAGAGAGAATATAATGGACAGATTGATATCATGGTATTAGTTATTACCTGTGTCGGAACTGACTGATACATGCATGAGACAAAAGTTTGTGGACAGACATGACTATACATTTAATTTGTTTTAAGTAGTTGTTGGCTAAAAAAAAAAAAAAAACTAAAAAAAAAGCAAACAAACAAACAAACAAACTCGTTAATGTTTTTTTTCCAAAACCATTAATTTTTCTACAGGCACAGTTGACTAGGTATTTTCTTCAGTCCATTCACACTGTAGGGGCAATCAGGAGAAATGAAATAAGTACCAGAGATGTATTCAGGAATACAACCAACTTGCTCTTCTTCTGTGATTTACTTCGAGGGCCGTTGGCACAGTGTGTCGCGGTTTACAGCTCAAATGTCAGCAAACTTATTATAATTCGTCTTTTATGACATGCCCTATTTCGCCCTTCCATTCCTTCACCCCATAAATGGGGCCTCAAAATCATAAGGAGATTAGAGCAACCAATGAGAACGAAGCAGCTTTTTTCTATAGTGTTGTGCCAAGGCAACGCTGTAAAGTAAGTCAGCTGACTAGACTAAGTCGAACTTATATATTTTTAACAACAACTGTTGACACAACACAGTTTTATCATTAAAATCGTATAGGTTTCTACTGATTTTCTTTAATGAGATCATAGATAATTTACTTTAATTCCCTCAGCATGCCTTCGAGAATCGTTGGAAGTCCCAGGCGTGCTAGACACATGTCCTTCAGCCTGTGGTCCGCGAACCGACTAAAATACGGTGGCATCTTCCCTACACGGTCAGACATGACCGCCCAATCTTATAGCGCCTACTTTGGAAATAACACAGAGTCAGATTATCTCATTTCTAAGCTGCAGTTATATAATTACGTTCACGTGCGGATCGGAAGGTCGTGGGTTCGCTCCCTGGTGGAGCCAGCCATTTTTCAAAAATGACCTTGACTCCCAGGTCGACCCAGCCTTGAGTGGTACCGGGTGCAGCCCCGGGAAGTAAAGGCGGCCAGCATGATGCTGAACTGAATCACTCATCTTGTACCGATTGGTCTATAAAAATATACTTTACTGTACTTAGCTTAAAAATTGTGATTTACAGCACTGTATATAACAAATATAAGGTTTAGAAAAAAAGATTTATTGGTATTTGTGTCTGTCCTTATCGTCAGCCAATCCGCGAAACCTCTGTCATAATTTTAAAGGCCGCGGGTGTAAAGAGATTGAAAAAAGCTGATTTATATAGATTTAAAAAAAAATGGGGAAGACTAATTAACAGATGAAGCAGATAAAGATAAATACAAAATGTCACTGAAAAATACGGAACTCGTAAAATAACAACAGTAACAGACCGACAGACAGGCAGGCAGGCAGACAGACAGACAGACAGACAGACAGACAGACAGACAGACAGACAGACAGACAGACAGACAGACAGACAGACAGACAGACAGACAGACAGACAGACAGACAGACAGACAGACAGACAGACAGACAGACAGACAGACAGACAGACAGACAGACAGACAGACAGACAGACAGACAGACAGACAGACAGACAGACAGACAGACAGACAAAAGAAAGAAAAACATTATTTTTGAAAAAGAGAGAGAAGGAGATAGGGAGAGAAAGAGGCAAAGATATGAGTCTAAACAAGTGTGTATGGGGTGAAAGATTAAAGCTAACTTCGCTTCTACTGAAATATTGCTCCAATGAAAGATGTACTGACTGCAAGTAGGGCGTGAATAAATACACTATAATTTTTTTTTCCAGCCGAACAATCGAACGTTATGGGCCATGCTGTATAGGTGGTTGGGAAGGGGGGGGGGGGGGGTCAAGAAAAGAACTTGAATAGAGGAGGAAATGATTGAAGATGAGTCAAAAGTTGAGCGTCTGACAGAAAGCACTAGGTGGAAGCGATGGCAACAATGGTCCTGAACCTCTATGTTCTAATTGTGGAAACCCATGCTCTAGTATTCTTAACGCGAACGGGTCTCGATTACCCTGCTTCCTGACAACAAATTATAATACTGTCATCTGGAAAAAAAAAAGCAGTCTGTGCAACAACAAGAGCGGCTGCTGTAGTACATAATGTACCTCACAAGATACAGCCAAGTATAATCAAGTAAAGGGCTGTTTTAGAACAGTTGACACATCGAGCACATGTTGTTACACCTATATGTATGTATGTATGTATGTATGTATGTATGTATGTATGTATGTATGTATGTATGTATGTATGTATGTATGTATGTATGTATGTATGTATGTATGTATGTATGTATGTATGTATGTATGTATGTATGTATGTATGTATGTATGTATGTATGTATGTATGTATGTATGTATGTATGTATGTATGTAAGTATGTATGTATGTATGTATGTATGTATGTATATGTGTATGTATGTATGTATGTATGTATGTATGTATGTATGTATGTATGTATGTATGTATGTATGTATGTATGTATGTATGTATGTATGTATGTACGTATGTATGTATGTATGTATGTATGTATGTATGTATGTATGTATGTATGTATGTATGTATGTATGTATGTATGTATGTATGTATGTATGTATGTATGTATGTATGTATGTATGTATGTATGTATGTATGTATGTATGTATGTATGTATGTATGTATGTATGTATGTATGTATGTATGTATGTATGTATGTATGTATGTATGTATGTATGTATGTATGTATGTATGTATGTATGTATGTATGTATGTATGTATGTATGTATGTGTGTGTGTATGTATGTATGTATGTATGTATGTATGTATGTATGTATGTATGTATGTATGTATGTATGTATGTATGTATGTATGTATGTATGTATGTATGTATGTATGTATGTATGTATGTATGTATGTATGTATGTATGTATGTATCTGTGAAATGCACTGTCTCTATAAGATCACTAACAACACAACAGGAGACAATGTTACCAATACCAGAATTAGAGAGAAAGTGTGAACAAGACCATGACTGAATTGTTTTGATAGATGAAGAATGAAATGGTTCAGTCATCTAGTGAGAATGCAGCCAGACCAGACTGCATCTGTGACTTTTTTTACAGCATAACATTTGGAAGAAAGGCAAGAGGAAGACAAAATTGAGATGCATAAATTGTGTAGCTGAAACGTGTAAAAAGCTGAACAAATCCACTAACAAAGCCACTCGAGGAGCGCAAGACAAATACAGAAAACCTTGAAATTGGGCTAAAACGTGGTATGAGTGACAGACAAGCCAGAAGAAGAAGAGAGTGACAATGGAAACCTGCTTTCAATTACATCTAACTATCACACCTATTCGCAACTGAAAAAAAAAGCGAAGCGACAAAAGTCAATTTTTGGCATGCTGACAGATATAATTTAAGCGATACATAACTTGAAAAAAAAATGGTGATTAATTTCTTCTCCGTCTAAGTTCGCCCATAGAAGCTGGTGGGAAGCTGAATTGTGTATTGTAAAGATAACACATACGGAGTAACGGCTAGACGAATATATACTGGACACCTGATATCGCAGTGTGGTTTCTGTACACTGTTTTGGAAGGAAAGAAAAAAAAAAATAAAGACCCAACGCTCCTGCCTCCTCACCCTAACACGCTTGTCATAAAAGGTTACTAAATGGGGGTTTTCCTTCGAGCTCGAAGTGCATCGGCATGAGAGGCAAGAAATTACTATTCTGCATGGAAATAAGCCATGTCTGTAAAACGGATGTGCACACAAAAACAAAGTTATGAAAAAAAAAAGACAAAAGTCCAGAATTGAACAAATATCAGAACTTTTCGCTGGAATTTTATTCGGCGAAGAAGATTAAAAAGAATACGAACAACTAAGAGATGCAGGGATCAGAACATACATATTTTTTTAATAATAGCGCAACACATTCCATTTCAGAGAATTCGTAATTAGTCGCCTGATACGACATGCTTGTTAGTGGATCTGCTGTAAATGGAACCACCAGAACCCACACCCACGCAGTAACATCCAGGGTGATGGAATAAACAGGCATTTCTGCCTACAACAAAAGGTACTTACTGTGTTGTAAGACAGCTTCTTTCAGCTGCCCCCGCTTAATGGACACGTTTCGGTATTCCCTGTACGTCAACGTGTTAATGACTATGATCAAGAGGGCGGGCAGAAGTGTCTCCACAAACATTATGCAGAATCTGAAGAAGTACTCGTTCATAGGAAAATCGTAGTAAGCGAAACACTCCTCCACGTCATCAATGACGTCTTCACTGCCCAGGATTCTGACAGACAGATACACGGAAATGAGATATTTTCTGGTCATAAATACTTCATACTTATTCATAAATTCTTCTTTTTCTTCATTGTCCACTTGTTGTAGGCTAAGGTGGAAAGTCCTCCTGGCTGTTCGTCCATTTGGGCTTTGACTTGGTTCTCTGGACCTGCGTTTTACGTGTGCATCCGTTTATTTGCGTGCAGTTTGTTGTTCCTTGGGCAGATGCACCCGGACTTCAAATGAATTCCACAACTAGACAACTCCTTAAACAGTCTTGCAAGGAAGGCATTGGGTCTATTCTTGTTTTGCCCACAATGGGGCCCTAGAACCCACACGGGGAATTTATGAATTCAATTACTGAGTCGGTGTCCCAAATGCCCAGCCTGGTCGCCCGACTACCCGAAGGATATTACGTCGGTAATCTAGGCTGAACCCGCCTGGGTATAGGTTTGTTAGAGATGAGACGTTTGAGCTTCACCCGTGACTTGGTTTATGATCGATCTCCCGTATGAGTCGCGTATGGACGAGAGTCACACATATAAGCTCGAGAAATATTGTGACTTAGCAGCCGGTCTAAGGAGAAACGAGGCGTACACAGTACGGGTCTTTGCCGTCGAAGTGGGAGCGAGAGGCCTCGTTTCCACTTTGCTCTACAATGTGGTTAAAGAACTAGGATTGCGCGGTAATGAACGGAAACGTACACTTAACAAACTCCAAATGCGTCTAGGAATCGTGGGCCGAAACGCGTGTCCACGAGGATAATTTCTACTGATGACTGGTAGATCCCTGCTGTACTTGCTCCCTGTGAGTTTATTCCTATTGTGGTTAAAGAACTAAGATTGCGCGGTAATGAACGGAAACGAACACTTAACAAACTGGGCGAGGTAGCCGAAAGGGCCTCGAGCTGG
>CAJHNH020006656.1:0-2500 GCA_905116865.2 Candidula unifasciata | reverse complement strand
TCTGAAAGAAGCTCGGTCTCTCGCCAGCTCTCACACCTCATGCACTTTTATACTCAAGGAGTCACTTTAATCCAGTGCCCGTCTTTGTGTTGGTCGGCTCCTTGCTGGTATGATGTTTTCTGCTTATTATGTTTTCCAATCCATCGTGGCGCTTGATATGACCAAAATAGTTCAGCTTCCGGGACAGGATGCTGTTTATTAGCCAATCTTCCTTGATGTTCAGATCTTTCAATATGTCAATATTTCTCCTCTTCTTTGTCCAAGATATTCTTAGAATCTTTCTACAGCATTTCAGCTCAAAAGCATCTAATCTCTTTCCTAAGGCCTGGGAGATAGTCCACGACTCATATTGGTATGTTAAAACAGGGAAGACGCATGCTCTCAAAAATCTTACTTTGATCTGCTTGCTGATGATTAACGATAGACTTTTAATGCTGTTTTAACTTAGCATTGGTATAGACATCCTCCTTTTAATTTAGTAATTATCTCATGGTGAATGAAGAGATAAAGAATGATGAGACGAACATGAAATGTCGAAACAGAAATTGTAAAATGAGGAGAGGAGAGTAGTTATCAGGCCATTTACCGCTCTCTCTGTGTCGCCCCCTCCCCCTCCCTCCCCCCACTGGCACAACGCTATGTGGAGCGGAGCGCCTTTTATATTCTTAGTAAAAAGCGAATACCAACACGTGCGGTTTGTGGCGTCATCAAAAAGAGTGTTGGTCTTTGAGAGATTGTTGAAGGGTCTTCGCGGCGAAATGGTGAAGCTGTTGGCCTCACGCTCTGAAGGTCCGGGAGTCGTTTCCTGAATGCATCGTTCAGTTCACGAATGTAATTTTTACGGAGATCCCAAAGGATCATCGCCGTAGCTACGGAGTTCGTGCTCGGTTAGACACGAGTCATATGAGATAAAATCTAGTGCAATGTAGTCGATCGGCTCGACTTTAGTCATAGATTGTTAAATCAATTAGAGTTGTAGTTTGACGGTCTGGGGAGTGATGAGTTTGGGTCTTTGAATGACAGATTGTTAGACCACGTCACTAAGGGGTCATATCACTGTGATTAGGGCAGGTAACGCAAAAACACCCTGTCATCATCATTATCATCTAGTACCTATGTAACTGGCATAGGTGATCATGTCTATCAGCAACTTTCGATATCCTTGTTAGGTGTGGGTGAGAGCACGTGTGGGTGGTACCGCTGTATATATGTATATATATGAGTGTGTATGTGTGTTTGTGTGCAGCGTTTCATTACTCTAGCGAAATTGTTGTGCAGGATCTTGAGATAAAAAAAAAAACAATAATAGACTGGCAGAGGAGGAGGTGAAAAGGGGCGGGGGGGGGGGAAGAGAAACATGATTTCTAAATATATGTTGATAAGGAGGAAGAGGAGTAAAAGGAGAAGAAAAAGAAAGAGAAAAAGCAGTATATGAGATGATAAAAACAAAGAGAAAAAAAGAGGCGAAGGAGAAAGAAGCCGAGGAAGAAGGGACAGATAAGGAGGAGAGGAGGAGAAAAAAAAAGAGTAGGGAAAATAGAGAGAGGAGGAAATGACGAGAAGGAGGAAGAAGACGAAAAAGAAGAGAAGAGAAGAAAGAAGAAGAGGAAGAAGAAGAGGAGAAGAGGAAAAAAGAAAAGAAGGGAGAGAAGAAAGAAGAAAAAGAAGAAAAGAAGAGGAGAAGAAAAATAAGAAGAAGAGAAAATAGAAGAGGAAGAAAAAGAAGAAAAAAGAAGAAGAGGAAGAAGAAGGAAGAAGAGGAAGAAGAAAAAGAAGAAGAGAAGAAGAAGAAAAAAGAAAGGAGAGAAGAAGAAGGAGAAGAGAGAAGAAGACGAAGAAGAAGAAGAGAAGAAGAAGAAGAAGAAGAAAGAAGAAGAAACGAAGAAGAAGAAGAAGAGAGAAGAAGAAGAAGAAGAAGAAGAAGAAGAAGAAGAAGAAGAAGAAGAAGAAGAAGAAGAAGAAGAAGAAAGAAGAAGAAGAAGAAGAAGAAGAAGAAGAAAGAAGAAGAAGAAGAAGAAGAGAAGAAGAGGAGAAGAAGAAGAAGAAGAGAAGAAGAAGAAGAAGAAGAAGAAGAAGAAGAAGAAGAAGAAGAAGAAGAGAAGAAGAAGAGAAAGAAGAAGAAGAAGAAGAAGAAGAAGAAGAAGAAGAAGAAGAAAGAGAAGAAAGAAGAAGAGGAAGAAGAAGAAGAAAGAAGAAGAGAAGAAGAAGAAGAAGGAAGAAGAAGAGAAGAAGAAGAAGAAAGGAAGAAGAAGAAAGAAGAAGAAGAGAAGAAGAAGAAGAAGAAGAAGAAAGAAGAAGAAGAAGAAGAAGAAGAAGAAAGAGAAGAAGAAGAAGACAAGAAGAAGAAAAGAAGAAGAAGAAGAAGAAGAAGAAGAAGAAGAAGAAGAAGAAGAAGAAGAAGAAGAAGAAGAAGAAGAAGAATAAAGAGGAGAGAGAGAAGAAGAAGAAAGAAGAAGAAGAAGAAGAAGAAAGGAAGAAGAAGAAGAAGAAAAGAAGAAGG
>CAJHNH020006655.1:0-11104 GCA_905116865.2 Candidula unifasciata | reverse complement strand
TCCTTTTGGTGCCGGGGCTGAATGATGGTTTTTCTTACAACCAACAATGAGCCAATATTAATTTTTGAAAAAGCGTATGATGTAGATCTTCAGTGTACTAGAACAAACTCCACACTGACGACTTCTGTGGAACAAACTTAATGGCCGACCCAGTTATCACAGCGAATATGTCCAATAGTCTAGAAAATGCGTCTCATTCATATAAACATGACATGTTATAAATAATGTTAATATCATCTACTGTGGAAGTAAAGTTACCCTTTTTATTCCATTAAATATCAGAGTGAATGCTTGATTAACAAGACAACACTGCTGTTTTTGTATAAACAAATGATAAAAAATGATGCTACATACGCTAATTAAACAATGCAATAAAGTCTTATCGATAAGTTAAAAACAATTACATAAAAAAATGCCAGGGGTAAACGAGGTTCCGAACACTTCAATCAATGGCAGTATTATCAAGAGAGAGGATTCACAAATATATCTTGGAATAATACCAGTCAGGAGACGGTCTTTCGGGTACTATAAAGAAAAATAGTGTTAAAGACAAGGAACGGACGCAATGTGTTGAAATTGATGGCATCAGCGGACAAAACGTAGAGATTACTTTATACGTGCAACAAGGAATAAATGATTTTGTGATAAACATTGATTTAGGACTTTCCATATTATCTTATCTTACAGTCATATAGAGAAAATGATGATAAGCAGTAAAAACGAAGTCATGCGGGTTGTTGTTGCTGTTATCGATACAGCGGCGCATGAGCTTTCGCCCTTTGGCCCAATACCGTGTAGTGGAATTTGCATGTTTTCACAAGCTATTCTTTTCCTCCGTAAAAGGTGTTTCGCTTGTCTGGTCTCGGAGGGAGTAACGTTCTTCTTGTCTCACTGAGTTTTGGGCACTTAAAGAGATGGTGCTCAACAGTTTCGTAGGGGTAGTTACATAGCTGGCACTCTTGGGAGTGTTGTAGCTGTATTCTGTTTAGGTGTCCATTGCGTGGAGTATGTTGCGTTCTAAGTCTGAAGATGGTGGCCTGGTCCCTTCTTGTTAGATGGGTAATGCTGTCATTAGGATCAGGGCCAGACATATTTCTATAAACCTCTCTTCCAGTGTCTCCCATGGCCCATCTGTTCAACCAAGTCTCTTTGTTTATAGCTCTTATCAGTGTTTTTGCTGTCTAGAGGGTTGTCGCTGTAGGTGGTTGTTCTTGTGTTGCTCCTTTCTTTGCCAATCTGTCAGCTCTGTCATTACCTGGTGTGCTGGAGTGACCTGGAATCCACTGCATCACTATTCTGATGTTGTATGAGGTAATAAGCTGATCAGCATCCAGGATTATCTTGGCTATGTCAGTTCTGCAGCGTTCACTGCCCTCCAAAGCTTGAAGGGCACATTGAATCTGTGAAGATGACAATATTTTGGACCTTTAAAGGGTAAACATCCATTACAGTCTTTAGGTGGTATACTGCTGTTTCCAGTGCAATTATTTCAGCATCATAATTTGAACAGAAATTCCCCACATGCATCAAAAATCTCTTCAACAGATCCATCGGGATAACCTATGTAGATTCCGTAACCTGCTTTAATGGTAGCTTTAAATGATGATCCATCAGTTTAGACATGTATCCATTCTTGGGGGTAAGAATCAACGGTCTCTTGTGATGAGTTCATAAGAGCGATTGGGTCGGACTGTTTGGTTTCCTCGCCTACCAATTTAATTCGGACTTCTGGAGCTTTAAAGCGAGCATGTGGTGGTAGGTTTCTTGCAACATTCTGAATTCCTTGACGTCTTTCTGGGATGTGGTATTTGTCCTGAATTTCATTAACACGGTTTAAAACCGATTTGTGCTTTATTCTTTGTTTGTATTCCCAGTTTTCTACAAGATGTCTATTAGGATGGTTACGATTTTTCCTAACGCATCTTTCATAAATTTCTAAAGTGGTTTTTTCTCTCCGCAACCCGAGGGGTTCCACATTTGAATCGATTTCACATGCAGCAGTTGGTGTACTGCATAGCTCCGCAGAATAATCAGAGGGCATTATTTTTTACTCTGTCAAGAGTCTCTAGGTTAGTTTTGGAGCAGGTTGTAAGCAGTGAGTTGTTGTACTCTATCACAGAGCAAACATATCCTAGATATAAGCCCCTCAGGGTTTCCTTGTCTGATCCCCATGATGTACTTGCAAGTCTCTTCAATAACTGTAACCGCCTCAATGTCTTATTCCTTACGTTTTCAATATGGTTCTTGAGGCTGAGCTGCCGGTCAAGTGTGACTCCAAGGTATGTGGGATGCTCTTCTTTCATCACTTGGTGTTTGTCTAACCTCAGGTAAAAATTCTTCCTTGCTACTTGGTGGCTTTTGGTAAAGAATGTGTAGACCGTCTTTGCACAGTTAACCTTGAGTTTCCATCTTTGGCAGTACTCATTCAGTCTTCTAAGGTCTCCATTCAGTCTTTGGGCTCCACTTTCCACATTTTCATGACTCTGCCATATTGCTAGGTCATCAGCGTACAAGGCTTTTTCGGCCTTGATTTGTTTTGGCAGGTCATTGATAAAGATTAGGAACAATGTACAGCTCAATGATAAGCCTTGTGGCAAGCCCCCTCCAAGACTTCTTTAGAAGAGATTGCGTTGTGCATCTTAGTCTGGATTGTTCTACCTATCAGGAAGTATTTCACCCAGTTATACAATCTGCCATGTATTCCTATGCTCATCATCTTCATCAGGAGACCTTTTCTCCATACTCTGTCATAGGCCTGCTGGAGGTCGACAAAGACGGCCACTGTGTGTTTCTTTTTCTAGAAGCCATCATGTATTTTAGTGTCAGTCTGAACAGCTGGCTTCTTTACAGCTGTTGGTTCTAAAGCCTGCCTGTTCATGGCATAGAACACCAGAACTCTCAAGGAGCCAATATAAGCGCCTGTTTATCGTTCTTTCTGCAACTTTGCCCAATGCAAAGCATGATGTTAGGGATATAGGGCGGTAGCTTTTGGGGTCATCTGGAGGCTTTTTGGTTTTAAGAATGGGGACAATATATGCATTCCTCCATGCCTTTGGAAGTTTGCTTGACCTCCAAGTTTTATTAATAAGCCTAAGAATTACTTCTCTCCTAGACCGGCCAAGATGTAGCAGCATTTCGTTGTGGATCTTATCTGGGCCTGGGGATTCTCTAGGTTTTAATTTCTCCAGGGCTTGCTCTAATTCATCCATGCTAAATTCATTTTCAAAAAGGGAGTCGCTGGCTGTTGGAGCTCTCTCTTGTTTCTTCAACTGAGAGAGCTGTGTTCTATTGAGTTCTGACAGCTTACCTGCTCTGTTAACTGAGGCAAAAAAATGATTGAAATGTTCTGCTTTCTTCTTGTCTTCGGTGATTGTCTGACTCCCATCTGTCACTGGTTTTGAGTTCACCCTTCTAGTTTCTCCGGAGAGGTTTTTAACTAAAGTCCATGCTTTATTTCCATTCTGTCTAAGGTCTAAGGTGGAGCAAGTTTCTGTCCATTTATATCTTTTAGCCTTATTAACTACAAGCTTTACTCTGGCACATGCTTTATTGTATTGGATATTTGCTTCTGTTGAACGTGCAGTTTCGAGCAATATTCTTGCTTTATTCCTTTCAGATATAGTATTTTGAATTTCTTTATTCCAAAAAGGTTTATATGCCTTCCGGCTGCCCCTTGGGATGGCTTTCGACGCTGCATTTAGGATTGCCTGTGTTATGTCTTCACAAAAAGTTTCCACACAGCTGTTGTCAATTCTTCCCAGGAGGCAGTCAGATGTTTCCTGAAATAGTTTCCAGTTTGCTTTTCGTAAATTCCAACGGGCTCTCTGCTTGAAGCGTAATTTAGCGTTGGAGCTTACAGTTGTGAGTATAGGTTTGTGGTCACTTCCTATGTCGTCCAGGACTTGGGGATAGCTTGCGTCTGCTAAGTCGGATGAGCAGATGGTCAGGTCTGGTCGGCTGAGAGATAGGTGGGCCCTGTGTAACAGTGTAGGTGTAGACTCTGTATCCTGCAGCACTAATAGGTGAGTTGTTTCACAAGTATCTTCAAAGTATTTCCCTGTGCTATTGTAGTCAGGGTAACCCCAACGTGGCGAGTGTCCGTTGAAGTAACCAACAAGAAGGGTTGTATGGTACTGTGTCTTGTATAGTTCTGGTATGTTGCATGTTGTCTGAGGTGGGCTGTACACGTTGTATATCGTATATAAGTCATGCGGGTCATTTTGGGATGTATACGAGACACACCAGTCATGTGTGTGCGGCACATACTCGCATTGATGTCCGTATATAAATGAAACAAGGTGTTATGACAGATATGGAATCTAAAATAGTAATAATCGGGAAACACCTTTTTAATACGAGGCCTAGTGGGATAATAAGGGGAATGGGCTACAAAAAGGCAGCCCTTGGATGGTACAAGCAGAGGTCACGATCACATTTGATTGTGCTATTTACAAGGTATCGCGTTTTGAGGAATGGGTCACAGCATGACCCTGCAAACCAGCCCTACAAAGAGTATTAGTTCCTTAGACTCAGGGTGACGGTGATTGATGTGTGGTGAAACAGTATATTTTTGAGAGGCGAGGAGCTAACAGTCTGCAGACAAATAAGGCAGATGTGTAAAACGGAAGAGCACGCAAAACTAAAGTTCTCGAACAAGACAAAAGTCCAGCAGTTGATGCATACCCACATCTTTTCCATGTAGTTTAACGCTGGTAAAGGCAAAAAAAAAAAAAAAAAAAGAAAAGAAATTAAAGCAGAAATAAGAGGTTTAAAAAAAAGCTGGTTTTGAAGCGTAACGGTGTACGTAGGTAGAGACTGTAACGTCAGCTGCCATCGACCTCTTTATTGATCTAAACCAAACAAATACACAGTTAAAATCATTTGGCAGGCCAATGAGAGCGTCACTGAAAGAATAGTTGTATAGGACACAGCACAAGACCAGTGTGAAATAAAAGGTTTAAGTGTATTTGCTAGTGTTTTCGCCAGGATCTAAATAATCTGTGCTAAGTAATCAGATTGGTCTGTAGTTTTTGTTTTTTATTTGTTTTAGAATCTTTTTGAGCTTAGTTCGCAGTGATCTGCCTGTGTTTAAACAGTAGGTTTTACAAACCCCTAAACGTAGCCGCGCTCGACCCCTGACCTTGAAAACGGGTGATAAGGAGCCCTCCCTATGACACATTTTTAACTTTCCCTGTAGTTCCCACAACGCCTGGCGTGTTGATTGGACCGTTTAATTTGTTCCTGGCTTTCGTCTGGTCTCCAAGAATAACAGGTTTCGCTTTGTTAAAACACAGTTTATATATGTTGGGCAATTATTTGAAATTAAATCTCATTCCACATCATGCAAAAACATAAACATGACTGGTAGGACTCACAACAGGATATTGACTGACAGCAAATAGGGAAGACATGTGGATCGATACTGACAGGACTAAAACACTTAACCACCTATACCACCCCCTCACTCAGTGGACTGATAGCAAGGGTTGGTGACGTGATACATATAATCCCGGCTAAACGCTAGAATCCAACAAGACATCAAAAACGAAGACTGACTGAATAGCTTCCCGCCCTCTTTCCCCTCACCCTTCTCTACCTCTTCCGGATGCACTACGAGTTCAACCCTCCCACCACATCCCACAGAGAGCACTTGAGTTCGGTACCCAACATGTCACAGCAATCCTCATCGCCGAATATTTTGATCTGAAAGCGCGAGCTGGGTGCTCTGGTTATATCTTATTTACGTACACCGAAGCCTAGCTACAAACCCAAACCGTAACAACCGGATCACACGATAACAAATGACGAATAGAATAACTGTGAGACTCCCCCTAACACTTCACACACATATCCACGTCGTGACTAACACGTTTTTATTGCAGGAAGACACCTATAAGACCACTATGGTCACACCCGAAATACTATCACAGTACTTTTTGGCATGAATCATGAAAGTGACGCTAATAACCCAGACTACAAATATAAACGGAGACTGTTAGCAGCTTCGGCTAGCTAGCAGCAGTCTGAAAGTCGTCAAACATTATTTTTTCCCCAAAAGGAATCGGAATCAGAATTGAAAATAAACAAATAAGTAGTTTAAAAACCCTTTCACTCCCTGAACAAACCATCACAGTAATAAAATTATCCACATGGTAGGAATAGAGGTGTTGATCAAATATTCCTAAAAAGGTGAAGTCTTCTCGGACAGGACCGTCCACTAGAAGTGTGTGTGTGTGTGTGTGTGTGTGTGTGTGGGAGAGAGAGAGAGAGAGAGAGAGAGAGAGAGAGAGAGAGAGAGAGAGAGAGAGAAAAGAGAGGGAAGAAGAGAAAGAATGCGTATGGAGAGAGATCATTTTTATTAATATATTTTATCAATTTAAAATATTTCAGATGTCACAAGTAAGTTCTTTTAAGAGAATCAATTTTTGGGATGTCAAAATACTGGGTGCACATGAATATTTATGAATATGAATATGATATATATATATATATATATATATATATATATATATATATATATATATATATATATATATATATTTGTCTAGGGTCTTCCCGGTTATGCGATAGTTCAATATGGGGATAATAAATCTAAAAGATAGACCCTGCGACCCTTAGCTACACTCAGTGCGTGTATACAGACAAATAACTGTGGGTTAGCTGAACGAGGCTGTGTAAAACTCAACTGGCTTGTGCAAGGCAGGCGGATTTCACGTAGGCTGACCGCCACGTGGACACTGCAAGGGTAACACACTCCCTTCTCCAATTATTCGGTCCTCACAACTGAATCACGGCACATTTTGGAGGGGTCCCCTCGAAATTAGGTTACTGGGAGCGTTTCCATGTTGCAATGTGTGATATATTAAATGCTTACAAAGTCCTATGTTCTAAACGTATTCGTATTACAAATCTACAAATGGATATTGCGAAGTGGATATAGTAAAGTTCCCTTTTCACGCCTTTCGGCGCATCGGGCATATGGGCAGAGCGTCCCATATTTTTACAGACCATCAGCACTTTGTGGGTAATGTGGTCAGCATTACGCACAGCAATTTTAATTTTAATTCACGGAAAACAGTCGTGTTGTGACGTGTGTGTCAGTGTCACTGTTTCTAGTCAGTAGTTCGGATTTTTGGGAACTAGCTGTTTATTACTATTCCACTTTAAATGTAGAAATCTTACTTTTAGGTATAATACAAACAGGTAATTTAAAAGCCATAATTGGAGAATATCGCAGGTGTCAGGTGCAAACTATCTTGTGCTTGAAAAAAAACTATTGCTTTGATATTGACTGTGCATAAATGGTGCAACCACACTGTGGATAAATTGTGTCAAGATATTTCAGAGCTCTAGGTAAGTGGATGAAAACAATATTTGATTTACTAACTAATCTCTCACAGCAAGTCTCTCTTTGCCTATTTACTAATTGTTGACTAAGAGTATAATTATATGTTGTAGCAGTACACTAATAATATTAATCCTTAACTATTTGACTTATGCTTTGTGAACGCTGGCTGTAAACTCTTGCGGAAACTTCTGGTAGTTCATCCACTTCTTTTGCATATTTGCAGTTGTACGGTCTGTTAATTTTTGTAAACTGACTTTTGCTTTGCTTCAGGAACACTGGCTGTAAACTTTTGCGGAAATTTCTGGTAGTTCATCCACTTCTTTTGCATATTTGCAGTTCTGCGGTCTGTGTTAATTTTTGTAAACTGGCTTTTGCTTTGCTTCGCGAACACTGGATGTAAACTCTTGCGGATACTTCTGGTAGTTCATCGACTTCTTTTGCATATTTGCAGTTCTACGGTCTGTGTTAATTTTTTTAAACTGGCTTTTGCTTTGCTTCGCGAACACTGGCTGTAAACTACTGTGGAAACTTCTGGTAGTTCATCGACTTCTTTTGCATATTTGCAGTTCTACGGTCTGTTAATTTTTTTTACACTGGCTTTTGCATTGCAAATACTAGCTGTAAACTCTTGAGGAAAATTCTGGTAGTTCATCGACTTCTTTTGCATATTTGCAGTTCTACGGTCTGTGTTAATTTTTGTAAACTGGCTTTTGCTTTGCTTCGCAAACACTGGCTGTGAACTCTTGCTGAAACTTCTGGTTGTTCATCCACTTCCTATGCATATTTGTTACCAAAAAATTCGCAATGGTAAGGAATTGATTTCATCCAACAAGATGAAACTGGACAAATTTGTTTGTACCTTGAGGATACATATTTAGTAGTGCTGTAAGTACTGTTAAGAAAACTACTCAGGGTGAAAAAAGTATTGCACATATCAATTTCATACTGAATGGGCTTGTTTACTAATTTTTAAATGACAGTTTAATTATATGTTGTAGTAGTCTAATAATAATAACAATAGCCATCAATTATTTATTTTTATGTTATGTATGATATGTGTATGTTTCATAGCAGTATTTTTATGCGCTAAATTTGATAAAGTACAAATGTCACCTCTCCCCTCCCCTCCCGCTCCTCTGATGCAACAATACCCTCTCAGAATCAAAGAGTTAGCACTGATATTTCTTTACTTTTGCTGGAACAACTTTTAGTTTTTATCTAAACGTAATTGATGTTTATGTTCATGTTGACTGTAGCAAAAGCATTTTTGTTTGTCTGTAAGAGCCTTTATTGTTATATTTATTCGGCACACTTATTTACCTTAAAAATGACGTATAGTTCTAAAAAATATGTCGAAAATTAATGAAACTGTAGTTTAATCTCCTCGATAAAAATTGTGGATGTAGAGGGACTCAATTCTTGCACAAGAACGGGAATTCCCGTTCGAGCTGTACAGCCTTTTAAATCTGGAGCTGGCCGTGGGGTAACAAAACTGCTGTGCAAAACACAGTTATAGACTATCCTGGCTGAAAACTTGTGGTAGACATCATGTGTAACCGGAACGTTAGATTGTTATAGTTTCTTTGACAGATCGTATTGTCTAGTAGAAATGTGCCGTTGTAGTTATTAGCTGTAATGCGTACTGTTCGTAGTGTGATTAAATGTATTTATATATAATATTTACTGGGTAAATAATTGGCGTTCCATTTAGATCTCAGTTAACATTAGATTTACGGTATTCGTTAGACTTTGTCAGTAGTTATAGCTCTTTAGAATTAGCCAGACCACGCATTGTGTGTAGCTAGCATATGCCGACGCACCTCTAGCCCACACGTGGCGTTTGCCATATCATCTTAGGCATCGGGAGACAACGGGTTGAGTTAGCGCTTTAGCGTGTGGTAGTGGATTTTATTTCATTAAGGTTAAAAGGGGCGTCTAAGAGATTTTAATGTTAGAAGCGGGCGTGTTTAAGAATAAGGAGCACTACCCCTCCTGAGGTGTACATCTCCTTTGTTATTTTGTTTTGATAATAATGATTGTATGTGTGTTGCAGTCAGTGTTTGGCTTTTGTGTGTTTGTCAGCAGTGTTTTTCTGTCATTAGCCTACAGCGTAGCCAATGGAATCGAACTCTAGACATTTAGGTTCTTTACAATATACATATACCTATATTTATGTATATATATATATATATATATATATATATATATATATATATATATATATATATATATATATATACTAGCTGTACCCGGCCACGCGTTGCTGTGGCGTAATTTGGCTACATGGAAAATAGAGAACATAGAAATGTGTCTTCGCTTCACGCTAGCGATGTACAGTGCAACAGCTAAACCACAGCTAATAAGACTTTGAGTGGGTAAGGCAGTTACTGTAACTTAAATCTTTCTCAGTAAACAGTTTATTGTAACCACTCATCCCCCAGTTCACATACTACTTTCTCCTTCATCGAAGTAGTTGGAAAAATTACCCTAGTGAAAAGCAATGAAAAGAGGAAAAATACACCATAATTACGAAATGAGCACATTTGCTAATTGCTGTAAACAACCCTGCACGCGTTGCTACAATAGAAAGTGAATTGAAAGGAAAATCGCTTTAGCAAAATGTAATTATATTGGATCATTGTGCCGGTAATTTAACATTAAAAATGTGTTTACTGACGTGCTTTTGGGTAAACAATGTTCTTTGTTCCTCCGTCTGGCGCGTACACAAATAAATTAGAAGGTTTTCCGACGCGGGAACAGGCCATATATAGCTGTCCATGTAAAAAGCATGGATGTTCCAAACGTAGTCCACACACTTGTAGGGATTGTCCCTGTGATTTTTTTATGGTCATTGCAAAGGTGAGTCGCACCGGAAACTGCAAGCGTCTGAAGTCAAATGGCATGTCTGTTGGAATCATTGGGATGCGTGGCAAAAGTATATTCTCGCCCTTAAATTTCCCATTTAAAATTGTACCTTCGATGATATTGAGCATCAGCCTTTTCACTGAAAGCCTGGTACCATTGCAAAGACGTTGCGGATTGATGTTTCTGAGAAGAATGATGGGCACGCCTATTTTCACGGTTAAAATGTGGGGTGGCATGCCTGGCTAATCAAGTGAATTTAAGAACTCAGTTGGATAATTAACAATTTCGTCCTGATTCATTACAGTAACGATAGACTTATACGGTGTCACACCGCCTGGTAATTTGTCTTAGATGTTCGGATTCATTTCAACTCACGATCGAAAAGGATGTTTGCAGATTGTTCTGGTGGAGCCAGGCCCACCTGAACCAGTGCTTTGTTAGTTATTGTCAAACATATGTCCTCAATGCAAACAAATGCCTCATTATATACATTTGGTATGAATTGAAGGTCCTGATCATGCTTCGTTTCACGCCAGCGATGTTTTCACTCATGTAGTCTTTGTATTTTTCCCAAAGCTCTTTTGGAATGAATGGGAAGCAAGTTGTTAATATTATTGCAAATAATGTGCGTATTTGCTGTTGTCGAGCAGTATTCGAAGCATCAGCGAGTGAAGTGTCCCAATGTGCATTATTTTCAAGAAGATTTAATTCTTGGCAACCTTCACGGTAAGTAGCGCATACTTTACCATAAACTGTTCTCAAGTCCTAGAAGGATGCCGGTCCCCGTTTGTTGATTAAAAATAATCGCAAGTAAAAGCAATCTGCATTTTTGGGATGAACAGTGTACAGACGGCCTAAAATATCAGTAGAATATAAATTAGGATGTCCTTC
>CAJHNH020006654.1:0-11108 GCA_905116865.2 Candidula unifasciata | reverse complement strand
ATGTATGTATGCAAGCATGCATGTATGTATGTATGTATGTATGTATGTATGTATGTATGTATGTATGTATGTATGCATGCATGCATGCATATGTATGTATGTGTATGTATGTATGTATGTGTATGTATGTATGTGTATGTATGTATGTGTATGTATGTATGTGTATGTATGTATGTGTATGTATGCCCGGCTCTCTAGCGAAGTTGGTTAAACCTGACTTTCGCGGCGGCCGGGTGACGAACTCCTTGTGGTCCGGGTTCACTCCCCTAGGTAGGCAAAAAAGCCACATTTCTCCCAGATTAACGGTACCTATAATGGAATCAATGCCGAAGGGTTGCGATATCCATAGTACCGAGCCAAAGGGTTTACAACTCATGGTTTCTGGATACGTTAAAAAAAAAAAATGTGTATGTATGTATGTATGTGTATGTATGTATGTGTATGTATGTATGTGTATGTATGTATGTGTATGTAGGTGTGTGTATGTATGTGTGTGTATGTATGTGTGTGTATGTATGTGTGTGTATGTATGTGTGTATGTATGTGTGTGTATGTATGTGTGTGTATGTATGTGTGTGTATGTATGTGTGTGTATGTGTGTGTGTGTATGTGTGTGTATGTATGTGTGTGTATGTATTGTGTGTGTATGTATGTGTGTGTATGTATGTGTGTGTATGTATGTGTGTGTATGTATGTGTGTGTATGTATGTGTGTGTATGTATGTGTGTGTATGTATGTGTGTGTATGTATGTGTGTGTATGTATGTGTGTGTATGTATGTGTGTGTATGTATGTGTGTGTATGTATGTGTGTGTATGTATGTGTGTGTATGTATGTGTGTGTATGTATGTGTGTGTATGTATGTGTGTGTATGTATGTGTGTGTATGTATGTGTGTGTATGTATGTGTGTGTATGTATGTGTGTGTATGTATGTGTATGTATGTATGTGTATGTATGTGTGCGTATGTATGTGTGTGTATGAATGTGTGTGTATGTATGTGTTTGTATGTATGTGTGTGTATGTATGTGTGTTTATGTGTGTGTGTATGTATGTGTGTGTATGTATGTGTGTGTATGTATGTGTGTGTATGTATGTGTGTGTATGTATGTGTGTGTATGTATGTGTGTGTATGTATATGTGTGTGTATGTATGTGTGTGTATGTATGTATGTGTATGTATGTGTATGTATGTATGTGTATGTATGTATGTGTATGTATGTATGTGTATGTATGTATGTATGTGTATGTATGTATGTGTATGTATGTATGTGTATGTATGTATGTGTATGTATGTATGTGTATGTATGTATATGTATGTATGTATGTGTATGTATGTATGTGTATGTATGTATGTGTATGTATGTATGTGTATATATGTATGTGTATGTATGTATGTGTATGTATGTATGTGTATGTATGTATGTGTATGTATGTATGTGTATGTATGTATGTGTATGTATGTATGTGTATGTACGTATGTGTATGTATGTATGTGTATGTATGTATGTGTATGTATGTATGTGTATGTATGTATGTGTATGTATGTATGTGTATGTATGTATGTATGTGTATGTATGTATGTATGTATGTGTATGTATGTATGTGTATGTATGTATGTGTATGTATGTATGTGTATGTATGTATGTGTATGTATGTATGTGTATGTATGTAAGTGTATGTATGTATGTGTATGCATGTATGTGTATGCATGTATGTGTATGCAATTATGTGTATGCATGTATGTGTATGCGTGTATGTGTATATGTGTATGTATGTATGTGTATGTATGTATGTGTATGTATGTATGTGTATGTATGTATGTGTATGTATGTATGTGTATGTATGTATGTGTATGTATGTATGTGTATGTATGTATGTGTATGTATGTATGTGTATGTATGTATGTGTATGTATGTATGTGTATGTATGTATGTGTGTGTATGTATGTGTGTGTATGTATGTGTATGTATGTATGTGTGTGTATGTATGTGTGTGTATGTATGTGTGTGTATGTATTTGTGTGTATGTATGTGTGTGTATGTATGTATGTGTGTGTATGTATGTGTGTGTATGTATGTATGTGTGTGTATGTATGTGTGTGTATGTATGTGTGTGTATGTATGTATATGTATGTATGTATGTGTATGTATGTATGTGTATGTATGTATGTGTATGTATGTATGTATGTGTATGTATGTATGTGTGTGTGTGTATGTATGTGTATGTATGTGTATGTATGTATGTGTATGTGTATGTATGTATGTATGTGTATGTATGTATGTATGTGTATGTTTGTATGTGTATGTATGTATGTGTATGTATGTATGTGTATGTATGTATGTGTATGTATGTATGTATGTGTATGTATGTATGTGTATGTGTGTATGTGTATGTATGTATGTGTATGTATGTATGTGTATGTATGTATGTGTATGTATGTATGTGTATGTATGTATGTGTATGTATGTATGTATGTGTATGTATGTATGTGTATGTATGTATGTGTATGTATGTATGTATGTGTATGTATGTATGTGTATGTATGTATGTGTATGTATGTATGTGTATGTATGTATGTGTATGTATGTATGTGTATGTATGTATGTATGTGTATGTATGTATGTGTATGTATGTATGTGTATGTATGTATGTGTATGTATGTATGTGTATGTATGTATGTGTATGTATGTATGTGTATGTATGTATGTGTATGTATGTATGTGTATGTATGTATGTGTATTTATGTATGTGTATGTATGTATGTGTATGTATGTATGTGTATGTATGTATGTGTGTGTATGTATGTATGTGTATGTGTGTGTGTGTATGTGTGTGTGTATGTGTGTGTGTTTGTGTGTATGTGTGTGTCTGTCTGTCTGTCTGTCTGTCTGTCTGTCTGTCTGTCTGTCTGTCTGTCTGTCTGTCTGTCTGTCTGTCTGTCTGTCTGTCTGTCTGTCTGTCTGTCTGTCTGTCTGTCTGTCTGTCTGTCTGTCTGTCTGTCTGTCTGTCTGTCTGTCTGTCTGTCTGTCTGTCTGTCTGTCTGTCTGTCTGTATGTATGTATGTATGTATGTATGTATGTATGTATGTATGTATGTATGTATGTATGTATGTATGTGTGTGTGTGTTTGTGTGTGTGTGTGTATGCATGCATGCATGAAGAATTTAAATTTAGCTTTTTTGCTCCGTGCTGATTAGGTAATAATGCGCCTTTGACTAGGTCAACAAAATGGCGGCAGGTTTGTTATCTGCTTATCAAGCGGCAATGAAAATTTTCCAGATCATACATTAGTGTTGCCACTTTAGATTCCATGCTTTGCTTTAAAGATGGCATTTCTGTCTTGGCCATAATAAAATCAGTCTCACTACTTAATTGTCGGACCTTGTACACACATACATGTAGCTTCTTAGTTAGCATCATTGATTAATTCAGATAATAATGTGCTGCTAACGCACATACCCACATGTGCACACATGTCTACATGTTTCTTTGTTTGTTTGCGCTGAGCGGCTGTACACGGAAGGCCCAGATTGTTCATCCATTTCTTCTTTGTTTAACGGCTGTAATCTCCGACGATAAGTCCTGGTTGTTGGTCCATGTGGACTTTGGTTTGTGCCAGGGCTCAAGCTTTGCGCGTAGATCCGTTTTAGTTGTTTATTAGTGTGCAGTTGGTGCAACCCCCCCCCCCCCCCCCCCCCTTTCCCAACTTCGTAAAGAACGTCGATCCTATATTTGAGAAGACAAAGCTCGCCATTTGTATCATATATATAATAAACAGGCAATGTTTTGAACCGCAGTCACTAAATGGTAGCTTGTTGCTATTTTGTAGGATTTATGTTCGAAAGACATGTCTGCTTCTTCTTTTTCATGGGTATGCAGGTATAAACATATATCACATATAATTACATTCACACATGCTCCCATACACACATACCCATACATATACACGGGAGTCGCCGTGGCGGAGCGGCTGGACGCTAGCTGCGGATCGGAAGGTCGTGGGTTCGTTTCCTGGCGGAGCTTGGCGTTTTTCGAAAATGACTTTGGCTCTTAGGTCGACTCAGCCTTGAGTGGGTACCGGGTTTAGTCCGGAAAAGTAAAGTAGAAAGACTATTAGAGGTAAAAGGGAAATTAGGCATTACAAAGGAACCCACAGGGGCATAGATATAAGGCAGACCCCTTAAAAAACGCAGAGGGAAGTGAGATAGAGGGTGAAGTTAAAAAGATGCGGAGTATATGGCGTGAGCTGCATGCAATAGTGAAGGATGGTATGAATTGGTGGGAGTTGGTGGAGGCACTATGTCCCATTAGGGGATAGAAGGCAGAAGAAGAAGAAGAAGAAGAAGAAGAAGAAGAAGAAGAAGAAGAAGAAGAAGAAGAAGAAGAAGGAAGAAGAAGGAAGAAGAAGGAAGAAGAAGGAAGAAGAAGGAAGAAGAAGGAAGAAGAAGGAAGAAGAAGGAAGAAGAAGGAAGAAGGAAGAAGAAGAAGGAAGAAGGAAGAAGAAGAAGAAGGAAGAAGAAGGAAGAAGGAAGAAGAAGAAGAAGGAAGAAGAAGAAGAAGGAAGAAGAAGAAGAAGGAAGAAGAAGAAGAAGGAAGAAGAAGAAGAAGGAAGAAGAAGAAGAAGGAAGAAGAAGAAGAAGGAAGAAGAAGAAGAAGGAAGAAGAAGAAGAAGGAAGAAGAAGAAGAAGGAAGAAGAAGAAAGAAGAAGGAAGAAGAAGAAGAAGGAAGAAGAAGAAGAAGGAAGAAGAAGAAGAAGGAAGAAGAAGAAGAAGAAGGAAGAAGAAGAAGGAAGAAGAAAAAGAAGAAGGAAGAAGAAGAAATAGAAGAAGAAGAAGAAAACATGTCCCTATCGTTGCATTTTCCGCCTTTTCACTGTAGTTAAAAGAGGTTTATAGTTGCCAGTGACACACACACACACACACACATAAATACACACCTCACATACGCGCACGCGCACACATGCACACACACTCACTTACACACACACATCAACGTTCACATTCATAAAGTAAAAAAATGACTTGTATTCCGTGTTAGGTGGTACATTGTAGAAGATATAAATATACTCTCATTTTCTCTAGCCCAGTTTTGCTCGGCCGGTCCATCTTCTAATCCGTGAGCTTGTATTTTATCTCAGTTATGATTGCCCCGAAATGTTTCCAGAACGCAATGGAGAGCTCAGACTTTAAGTTTTTTTTATTCTGAGATTGAGAAATTGAGATATTATGATTGAGAGTTTGTGATCTGAAAATTATTCCAAGAGCTCCTCAAAACATTGAATCAAAATGGCAGTCCTTTTTATTCTTGCTTTGCAAACAGTGTTGTGGGATGAATCTTCGACGGTGACAGACGTGAGTCGACCTGTGAAGCAGGGTCAATTCTTTATCCTTATCCAGCCGCCATGCATTTGATCTCAAGACCTATTGAACGTCAACTTCTACTTTACCCTGCTACGGCATTAAATGCTAAAATGATGATCACTTTCAGGGTGATCGACTCTTCCTTACGTTCCAGTAGTTGAAATATCTATAGGGATTTGAACACTTAAACACTTGGCCAGTAGGTGGACGCAGGAGTTTCTTCCGCCGCCATACATATGTCCTAAACAAATAAGGTGTATGTGGCTGGATGCCCCTCGATCATAACCTTCATTGCTCCCCTCCCTTTTTTTCCTAATGTTTTCTCGGTGTCGACGTGTGTTAATAGACGTGCTAGCAATTATACCACCTCAGCAATGTACGCGACTAGGTCAAGGGCACACAGCAATTCATTGCTATCTACTATGTGTTTTGTGCCAGTTCCTCTCGGAAATCGATAACTGGTATAAAAATTATCACCCGCACCGTCTTTACTGTCCAAGTCATTTCATATTACTCATTTTAGTTACTCTGACCTAAGACTTGTATGTATGCAAAATTTCCTCGTTTGGGTATGAAGTCAAACATAGTGCCACCAAGCCCTAAGACAAACGCGCTAGCTTCTGTGCCACTACAGATCCTCGTGTAAATGCTGGCGCCGACACACATTCTAAATGTGGAAGTCGCTGATCGCATACCTGGCCCCTCCCCAACAACCCTGACTAGATTACTAAGTACCTGTGCAAAAAATTTCGTAATTGGTACCCAAAAAAAAAAAAAAAACCAATTATAGCCGATATTGCTTGCAGTAGGTTAAACTTAGTCGATTTTTGTTTTTTTCATAAATGGATGGTTGGATGTTGCTGATACCCTAAAATCTTGAGAAAGGCTCTCAAATATTCTCCCCCCCCCCCCTTTTTTTTTTCCCCCACCATCACCACCAGGTTGCGACGTTCATAAATGTGTTACTTTTTAACATTCTTAGCATTTCGTAACTGGTAACTGAACAAATATATTCAAATGTGTGTCCACAGTGATGGCAAGCACAGGATAATGATAACTTCTGGCAAACAGTAAAGGGATATGGGCCCAGCACAGGGCTTCTCAGTTGCCACATTTATTTTACCTGCCATCTGGATGGCTATAAGACAAGGTAAGTAATTTGTTTTATCTGCCATCTGGATGGCTATAAGACATGGTAAGTAATTTGTTTTATCTGCCATCTGGATGGCTATAAAACACGGTAAGTAATTTATTTTACCTGCCATCTGGATGGCTATAAAACAAGGTAAGCAATTTATTTTACCTGCCATCTGGATGGCTATAAGACACGGTAACTAATTTATTTTACCTGCCTCATGGGTGGCTATAAAACACCGTAAGTAATTTATTTTAACTGCCTTATGGGTGGCTATAAAGACACTTTAATTTATTTTATTTGCCATCTGGGTGGCTACAAGACACGGTAATTGATTTTATCAGCCATCTAGATGGCTACAAGACACGGTAATTGATTTGATCAGCCATCTAGATGGCTACAAGACACGGTAATTGATTTTGTCTGCCATATGGGTCGCTTCAAGACACAGTATGACTTTGTCTGCCATATGGGTCGCTTCAAGAGACGGTAATTTATTTTGTCTGCCATATGGGTCGCTACAAAACACAGTAATTTATTTTATCTGCCATCTGGATGGCTACAAGACATTGCAATTTATTTTGTCTGCCATCTGGCTGGCTACAAGACACGACAAGTACATGCACCGTCTCATCAGTAAAGGTTGTCTGCCATGAGTTACCAAGAGTATTTTTGAGTAATCTGACATACATCTGTTTGTCTATCTCTTATTGTTGTCCTCCCGCTTGTATCACTGTCCAGCTCTTTCTTGACTGCCTTTGATTTCTCCCTTTGGCAGGTTATCATGAGTTAACACAATGTGTATGTCTATATTCCAAAGACCGCACTTATAAGAAGAGTTTACTCTTACGGCGCAGACGCGTGTTTGCTTTAGATAACCAGAGTTAAACACTACTATTAAAAAAATTACACCTGTTTGGCTTTTCTCATCGTCGTCATGGTAATAAGTTAGTGCCTTGCTGACAGGCGTGGGCACTGCTGCCATAAAAGATGTGTAGTGTACACGGTGAATGCATTCACTGAAGAAGTCATGTTTGCTTGTTGACTGTATGTTTGCTTTTTGATTGGGCGATACTCTGGTTGTGTGTTGGCTAGTTAACTGTTTTGCTCGTTGAACGCTTAGGTGATTAGATAGTTGGATAGCTGGCAGGTTTGATGATTGTGTGGTTGGCTAGCCGGTTAATTTGCTGACTGGCTGGGTGAATGGCTGGTTGTGTGATTAGCTCGTAGGCTAATTGGATTGGATTGGCTTTCCACCCCACCAGGACATCACACAAGCGACAAACACCCGATGACACAAAGTGCCACCCCGCGGATGAGGATCACCGTGGAGAGGTCCCAGAAACCGCGTTCAGACATTTGGCCATAATGATGACCTGCCTATATTGCGGCCCCTGGCAATAGCCAGAGTGGGGCTTCAAATAACAAAAAATAACGTCCTAAGAAGGACGTAAGGAATTCCGTAGGCTAATTGGCTGCTTACTCAAATAGCTGGCTTGGTGGTTATCTGGTTGAATGATTGGCTGGCGGGATGATTCGCTTAATGGATGATTGGCTGGTTAGATGATTAGCTGGTTGTGTGCTTAACTCGTAGGCTGATTGACTGCTTGCGTAACTAGCTGGCATGGTGGTTATCTGGTTGAATGATTGGCTGGCGGGATGATTCCCGGATGGATGTTTGGCTGGTGGGATGATTGGTTGACTGTGGTATTGGGTGTTTCTATGACAGGGTCATTAGCTTGTTAAGTTGTTAGGAGGTTGAACGAATGGCTAGTTAACTATTCTGTGTATTGTTAATTGGGTGGGTAATTAGTTATGTTGTAATTGGCTTCCATCAGAGTCAGAGAGTGCATATGCCTGAAAGGCGAGGAACCAACAGCCTGCTTCAAACAAATAAAAAAATAAAAACAAAAGCAAAAACTGTAAAATCAATGTGCAAGCAAAACTCAAGCTCTAGAACAAGACTGAAGTCTAGAAGTGGACGAACAACCAGAGCTTTCCCCAGAGTTAAACGGTAAACGCCAAGAAGGAAAGGAAAATTTGCCAGGAATTTACCTGGTACCTATGTAAGATTAAGCCGATATGAGAACCAAGTTTATATTTGAAAAAAAAAATCATCTGGACACGTGGATTTAAACCCACGACCAGCAGGCCAGCGTCGAGCAGATGCACCACGGTGGCTCCTGTGATGTATTAGGAACCATATAAAACAGTCAGGTGGAGTTGTCAACAACAAATAAAACATATGGAAATCTCTAACATTAATCAATTTGCGTCAATGCTAAATAGATTTTAGCTGAAACATTTTAATTCTTCAAGTGTTGTGCAGAGAAATAAAAACAACTCCATAAACCAGAGAATTAATACGATTCCCAGTTTTCCCCAAAAAGAAAATGCACACTAAGACATTTGAAGGGATGTGCGTATTGTTTCTCTCGGGGCCCGGTCGTCCGAGGTTTGCAGAGAAGCACTGAACAAATATTCCCTGTGTTTTAAGCAAATTGATTCCTGGCCGGAGACACTTGGGCGATGTTTACTTGTCCTTCTGTTGGGTTTCTGGGGTGGGGGACCTGACAAGCTCAAAGACACTCATCCTGGGTAATAAGACGCCATGAAATAGAAACGACAGCGTCGTGTCACTTGACACAAATGGGTGTTGTTTCTGGTTAAACAAGCATAGACACAAAAATGGAGAAGAGACGGCAAGATGGGGTATTCAGCGGTGTTTAGGCTGTATTTTTGGGTCCTGTACTATTAAACTTGTGGTATATCGGTCACTTTTTGACAAAACATAGGAAACGATAAGTGAGAAAAGGATAAGATGGATGGATTCACAGGTTGTCCACCAAGGAACGGTTTTCTGGTAGAATCTGATCAAGGTGATCATATCTGAGGTTTTTGTTTTCTAGAAAACAGTGTCGCTTCTCGCCATCAAATGTCTAATACAGCACAATCAGAAAAGTGATGACCTGAAAACAGTGTCGCTTCTCACCAACAAATGTCTAATACAGTAGCACTGGAAAAATGATACTTTGAAAACGGTGTCGCTTTTTACAATCAAATGTCTAATACAGTAACATTGGGAAAAGCATGCCGCGAAAACTGTGTCAATACTGCGTACTGTTGTGTACCGACGGGGGTAGGGGGTGTTGATTATTTCCATCTTAGAATTGTCGTTGAGCTTGGATTTGTTGACTTTAAAGGCACTGATTGCCCCGAGAGATGAAAAGCTTCGGTGCAGAGAGTGATCGTTCGTCTGTTGAGGGAACGAATCTTCGCAGCTGCAGCCATAAGTCCGGGGATCCTGAAAACATCTGCCTAACTGAACAAAGAGGACAAGTACAAAAACACACCACCATTACAACACGACACAAACGACTTGACAACTTCGCCTCGTATAACCGCTTACTAAGATGAGGTGATCCAAACTTGTCCATCCGCCTTTTCTTCTCAGACAATTCCTAAAGTTATCCATAACATTTTGTGAGGCTGTCCTGAATGCAGTGCTGGCAGAAACAATAAATACAGCCACTGATGTGGATTGAAATCTGAACATCGTTCTGACGAGCCAGTTCGCTACCTATTCTGAAAAGGGGCCCTTTTTATTAAATCAAGAACATGTAATAAGACAACAATGTAATTTTCAATCTAAGAATGATGAAAGGAAAGACAACCAAACATACATGATTGTTTGTTGTTTGTTTGTTTTAGTATCCAGAAGCCATAAGTTGTTAACCCTTAGTGTCACGATACGATCTCAGTGGTTCCAGAAGTTAGTACTTGTAATAAGTTCTTCTGGTTCTAAAGAGACAGGATTATATTTACTCTGTCCTTTACCCTAATATTACTTTAAACCAAAGTGATTTAAATGTTACCAGTCCTTCTCCCAGACAAAGCCACTGCGCTTTGTTTAAAATTACCTAACACTACGTAATACAGCCCGCTGGTTCAGTCTAGGGATGTGAGGTTGGATTCTCATGCCAGTGTCAGAATGTTATCTCCTGACCACACTGTAGAGGCCAGCGAACGGGGAACTTAGCATCACACCTGAGCTGGACCGTAGGTCATAAAAGATTACCTAACACGAATTGAGCGGATTCTAGACATAGAGGCGACGAGAAGTTTAAAGTTTAACACGTCAGTGTAATTCTGGAGAGAACAGGTGTTTGGCAATAAGGAATGTTTTATCTTGGTCAAGGTCGTACTGTAGGCCGTTCACTGTGAGTGACAGGTCACTGGTTAGCCAAGTTGATCTGATAGTTACCTCAGAGCGGAGCTTAAGCCATCATCTTGAGGGTTGGGTAGAACTAAGTAGAGGGAGGAGTTTAATTTGGACAATAGATTAATACTTATACTGCGAGCATCGTAGATTTACCTCATAGTGCCGCCAGCAGGCCACAGACTCAGACCTACCGTTGAAAAGTATTTTCTCCCTGGTTGAGTCGTGTTCGGCATTTGCTGGAAAGTTCCTAGGTGAATATTAATTTTAATCTTGTATACATAGGTTAGGGAGTTAAGCTTAGTCTATTCTACCTTTTCCTAATTTGTCTGCACATTCTGCTTGAAATAGTTCTTTGTGAGTATTCAGTATCTTAAGTTAGGGAACTGCTAAAC
>CAJHNH020006653.1:0-11110 GCA_905116865.2 Candidula unifasciata | reverse complement strand
GATCTTGGGACTATCATGCTTCTACACAAACGTGATCTTGGACTATCATGCTTCTACACAAACGTGATCTTGGACTATCATGCTTCTACACAAACGTGATCTTGGACTATCATGCTTCTATACAAACGTGATCTTAGACTATCATGCTTCTACACAAACGTGATCTTTAACAGCATGTAGCAATTCATGTGCTGACACGCCTTTATTTCAACAAGAGTCTCCTCGTTTTGTCTTCGGCTGTATCTTTCTCCAGATCTTTCCGTGGTAACATTTTCTAGCTTCCCTTTTCTCATAGTGTGACCCCAAAAATAATGACTGTCTCTTTCTGATGTTTGTAATCAGTTGTCTTCTAGTTCTGAGTCTTTGAAAGCTGCCAAAAAAAAAAAAAAAAAAAATTCTGCTCTCAAACCATATTTCTGAGTTCTCAAGAATTTTTTTTGTTTGTTTAGTAATTATCAGAAGCTGGAACTATTCTGGTCATATCAAGCACATTGGCAAATTGAAAGAAAAAAAAAATAATAATAATAGCAGAAGGCATGGTACAAGGAAGCGACGGGGCAGCCAATATAAAGGTGGGCACATGATAGAAGTGACTGCTTGATTCTGAAAGTACACGAAGTAGGAAAGCTGGCGGGAGACCGAGTTTCTTTCAGTCAGACCGTGATGAGAGCGACGTTCTGCAAAAGACCTGCTTCATGATGATGACGGTTAATTGTCCAGGATTCACAGCCATATGTTAAAACTGGATCTATATATATATAAAGGAAGAATTCACTTTTCACCTTCTATGACATGGATTTATTGTGTAACATATTCTTCATTTCATAAAATGCACTTTTTACCCTGTCCTGTCTTGTTCTTTATCCTTGTCCTACATATTCCGTCGGATGTTATCAATGTTTCTTCTTCTTAAAGTCCATACGTGTAGCGTTGGTAGTCATGTCTATCCACAACCTTCTGTCTCCTGTATTTTCAATCATTTGCTTTCAATCATGTGTATACGACACGCAAAAGGAAAGTATAAAGAAACAACAGACTGAGGGACAACAAACGAACGTTTCGACACAAGTCTCTATCGCTGAATAATATAGTTAGTTTGCACGGCTCTGTCGGTTAAGAGCAGGGGTTTTCAACCTGTGAGGTGCGGCCCTTGTGTGGGTCGAACGACTCTTTCACAGGGGTCGCCTAAGACTATCGGGAAAAACACACACATATTTACTGAAGTTATGAAGTAGCAACTAAAAAATCTGTATGGTTGGGGGTCACTATAACACAAGGAACTGTATTAAAAAGTCGCGGCATTAGGAAGGTTGAGAACCCATGCTTTAGAGCAGTGTTTCCAAAACTTTCTTAGTCGCGGCGCCTTTTATCAATTAACATTTTTCCACGGTGCCTTAACCTAAGTAAAAGTATGACTATTCGTATGTGGGAGCTAAAAAAAAAGAACTCGTGTATATTCTAATATTTTGCGGCCTTCCTGTGGATGGGTAGCGGCTTCCCGTGGCGCCGCGGTGCACAGTTTGTGAATCACTGCTTTAGAGGATCGTGAAATCAATCGTATCGCAATGCAGTACTCGGCTTTAACCAGAATTCGATTCCACCGGTGTAGTGTTTGAAAAAAAACAAAGGAGTTTTCGTGACTTTCAGACAACAGTTCGAAAGTGAAATCATTGAAAAGACTGGAATCTCACTCCCTATTACCATAACAGTTTATACAGTGTAGCCAACTTCAATTGTGGAGACGGCACACATAAAAAAAAAACTTTTTGAGAGTGGCTGCAGTGCGTGCATGAGTCCACTCTGTGCTTGGGAATATATGGAGGTGATGTACCAGTCTCTAGCACTGTCTGAACGAACGCCACGAGTGTTCGCATTTACATCGCCTTGTCTGACAGCCATGTTTACATATCTTCCAATGGCTGCCAACATTGCCCAGTGAATGTTGGAGTCTCTCTCTCTCTCTCACTCTCTCTCTCTCTCTGTGTGTGTGTGTGTGTGTGTGTGTGTGTGGATCTTTCTCTGCCAACTTTGAAGGAGCCTCTCTCTATCTATCTCTCGCTGTTTCTCTGATCGTATTCCTAGCCAATGTTCAATGAGCCTTTCTTTCTCTCGCTGTCTCCCAACCTCAGTCTCTCTCTCTCTCTCTCTCTCTCTCTCTCTCTCTCTCTCTCTCTCTCTCTCTCTCTCTCTCTCTCTCTCTCCCTCTCTCACTGCCTCTTTGTGATTATTTCAGTGCAAGTTTTGAAGGATATCGTCTCTGCGTGGATATGTTTCTGTTAGTGTTGAAAGAGCCCTTCTCTCTCTCTCTCTCTCTCTCTCTCTCTCTCTCTCTCTCTCTCTCTCTCTCTCTCTCTCTCTCTTTTCTCCTTCCTCTCTCGCTTTCTACTTCGAAATGTTTATGTCAAGTATCTGTCTGTCTATCGGTCAGTCGGTCGGTCTGTCTATCGATCGATCTGTCTGTCTGCTGTCTGTTTGTCTATCGGCCTATCTGCCTCTATTCCCAACTCATGTTCAGTGAGTCTTTCCTTCTCTCGTGATCTCGCAGTCTTTCTCACTCTCTAGCTCTCTCTCTATATATACATACATATATATGCGAATATTTTGTGCCCCAAAACAATGTACATGCTCGTACTTATTTCTGGTGCCCTCTTCTTCATGACAAACTAGCCGATCGATTCTGCAGATTTGGAGATTGCATCCAGAATTGACCACATCGCTCGTATAATGAGGGTGAAACCTTTGAATGTATTGTGGTCAGAGGAAACAAAACACACACACACACAGCACTGATACTGTTAACATGTAATATTTTGAAGTCGTGCTGCTGAGTGTGGGTATGTGACGTACAGAATAGTGAATTGGTAAACAATCATTGATTTAACAAGAGCTCCTTTCTCCCTGCATAAATCCTAGCTAATTTTGAAAACGTCCCCTCCCCATCCCCTCTTTCTGATTCCCTTTCTTTCCTGGTTATTCCTCAACCAATGTTGAAGGAGTATTTCTCTCCCTTTCTCCACCCCTGGATATGTCTATGCCGATGTTGAAGGTCTCTCTCTCTCTCTCTCTGTGTCTCTCTCTCTCTCTCTCTCTCTCTCTCTCTCTCTAGATATTTCATAGCCGATGATAAAGGAGTCTGTTTCTCTTTTCCTCTCTCTGCTTGGTTATTTCTCCGTCAATTTTGAATTAGTATCTGTCTGTCTGTCTGTCTGTCTGTCTGTCTGTCTGTCTGTCTGTCTGTCTGTCTGTCTGTCTGTCTGTCTGTCCGTCCGTCCGTCCGTCCGTCCGTCCGTCCGTCCGTCCGTCCGTCCGTCCGTCCGTCCGTCCGTCCGTCTGTCCGCCCGCCCGCCGCCCGCCCGCCCGCCCGCCCGTCCGTCTGTCTGTCTGTCTGTCTGTCTGTCTGTCTGTCTGTCTGTCTGTCTGTCTGTCTGTCTGTCTGTCTGTCTGTCTGTCTGTCTGTCTGTGTTTGTCTGTCTATCTGTGTTTGTCTGTCTATCTATCTATCTGTGTCTGTCTGTTTGTGTCTGTCTGTCTGTTTGTCTCTGTGTCTGTCTGTCTGTCCGTCTGTCCTTCATCTGTCTGTCTGTCTCTGTCTGTCTGCTTGTCCCATTGTTTGTATGTCTGCCTGCCTGTAATTTTGTATGTCTGGTTGTCCGTATGTTTACCTATCTGTCTGTCTTTATGTCCCTATCCCTCTCCTCCCCTCTTTATTAATATTTCTCAGTCTAAAACTACTGCCGAGTGTTAATGTTTGTTTCTCAGTGCTGTTTTCACTGCGTGATAAATTGACTGCTCGATTCCGATGAGCGGAAGATAAGGACGATATCTAAATTTGACTGAAACCCTTGTCAGAATCTGTAGGGCTGTCATTAGAAGCCGAAAGCCAGTTGAGTTGCAGTCGATGGCTTAGGTGTCGAGAACACACTTTGCAAAGCTTAGGTGCTTAAGTTTGAACCCAGCTGCGGACGATTTGGCAGAAGAGAGCCTTGCGCTGGTTTCGACAGTTTATCAGCAGCAACTGTTAATTACGCACAGCTAACTGCTGATACTAAAACTGCCTAGTGAAATCACAAACAGTTTTTAAAATGTTGGGGTTGGTTCGGCAACGTCTTGTAAATGATACACAACCCCCCCCCCCCCCCCCCCCCCCCTCTTCCCACCCCCCACACACAAAAAAACGTAAAGCAACTGTCGCGGAGTAAACAGCCAACCCTACACTTTGGACTAGTCGTGACGTTGACATCCCTAGCGGGCAGGTCACATTTCAAATTTAAACCCGTCCCGGGGTGGGGGGGGGGGGGGGGGGGGGGTATATAGTCCCTCATATTGATATATACCTCTATCTGGTGAAATAAACATTTCTGGACCCTCTAGTTGGTTTGAGAAGTCTACATTTTCAAACTTGCAACTGTGGAATAGATAATTTCTTGAATAATATTCAGAAATTCCTGTAAGCCATTTTACTCCTTGGGCACGAATACAGGACTTCTTTTCTATAGACGCCAAGCGGAATCTGGCGCGGGCATTCTTTGTCAGACCTCTGAGGTGTCGAGAGACATTTCAATTCTCTCATTAAACTTTGGCGCATTCAAAATACCAGTTTAATCTTTGAAGGATTCCTAAGCTTGGGATGATACCTCCTTAGAGGTACAGTCACAGTCCAGCCAACAATCACCAACCCATACCATCCCTATCACCAAACCTACCCAAAATCCTACCTATTGTTGCCACAGCTTCAACATGGCAGGAGCTTGTGTGTGAGTTCCAGTGACTGAGAGACAGTATTGCAGGCCACCTGTGTCATCAATCCAAGGGAGCCTTCTTCGGGAGCTTTGTTGGGCTCCAGCGCAATTCCTTTGTCCTCATATGTGAGACGATCAGTGGTTACCAGATCAACCGGAGGAAAAGCGATCTATTGAGTCAGCCGGTTCAAATCACCATGGACTGGGGGGAGCAGTAACCTACCAAATTGGATAAGTAACATCTGAGATGACATACCACATGCTCTATTTACATGACTACCTATGATGCACTATGATGATTCATGTTCTCTCTGAACTGTGTCTGGCTGTTTCAACATCATCGCTGTGACGTTAAGTCCTGAAATCCATTTACTGGAAACCATCTTGATTGCCTTTATATATATATATATATATATATATATATATATATATATATATATATATGTGTGTGTGTGTGTGTGTGTGTGTGTGTGTGTGTGTGTGTGTGTGTGTGTGTGTGTGTTACAATTATTACATATAATTCAGAAGTTTTCATGGCTGACATGGGTGTTCCTGTTTCACCATTCTAACTGTCTAGCTTTTATGTTTGTGTGATTAGTAAAGGTAATCTGTGTTAACATGGCTATGATAGTATACTATCATTCCTGCCTTTAGGTGCCTTTGATTTAATATTAGGCGCTACTTATACAGAGGCAATCTTTTTATAGTAGTGGGGGTGTCCAGCCAAGTGTGCCTAGGAATATTAGATATTCTGTAGTGCCAGAACTTGAGTTGCCCTACTCCTAAAATAAGTTGAGCGTATTTTGGCCACGGGGTATCCCTTAGACTAATACGAGCCGACGCCTCAACATTATTATTTCAGAGTGCTGTTGGTTCTTAAGGAGAAATCCTTAAATCAGGCACGCGACACGAGCGGTATGTGGCAGAAACGATAACGTTTTTTGTGACGTTGATTGTGATGGCATAACGTAACTTTTTTCATGCATACATCCTTTAGCAGATAATAATAAACGTAACTGGCAACAACTAAACATAAGTACAAACATTGGAGTCTGATCGAATGATGCCTAAATGTCGATCAAACAGAGACAACTTACGAGCACGCAAACAAGCCAGAATTACTACCGAACAAGTGAACTGTTTAAAATGACCACACCAAGCTCTAGTATGAACATCGTGACAAAACAAAAAGTGAAAACATGCCCCCGCATTTATTATCATATTCTGTGTGGAAACAAACTGACAATTTTAAAGCTCTTGAGGAAATCCCGGGTTTGTGAATGTTGTTTTACGAGCCAAACAATGTAATAGAAGGCATGCAAGAAATGCGTAATGTCAAATTTGTCTCATGAAACGGATCGTGAATAATCAATACAGAACATCCCAGGGGAGCAAGATAATACAGAACTCGAACTTCAGCTGAAAATATTGGGGGGGGGGGGAGAGACACAGATACACACACGCGCGCACGTGCATACATGCACACACACTCACACATGGACGGACACAAGGACGGGCGAATGGACGGACAGACAGTCTGACTGATAGACAAATTGACACAATAATTGAACGAACTAATTTTATTTTCCAAGGGTCACAAACTGGACGTACAGGCATGTCTTATAGTGTGCCCTTCCAAAATCTCGTCTGTCACACAGCCAGTTTACGTTGCTTCTTTTTGTTCGCCCAGTGACGTAACTGCGTTACGCTTTTTTACAGCAAAGCTGCGATATTTTGGCCTTTCGGTGGACACATTCGAGCACATCAAGCATTTGTGTTGACCAGGTTAACATCCAGGATTTGTTCTCCGTAAAGCATGTTTCGTTAGTACGGCAATAAACAGGCAGATATACCGACGGAGCAACAGGCAGATATACCGACGGGGCAACAGGCAGATATACCGACGGGGCAACATGCAGATATACCGACGGAGCAACAGGCAGATATACCGACGGAGCAACAGGCAGATATACCGACGGGGCACAGGTAGATATACCGACGGAGCAACAGGTAGATGTACCGACGGAGCACATGCAGATATCTGCAGCAATGAACCTCAAGGGCTCGGAATGCCGAAGAAGAAGAAAAGAAGAAGAATGTATTGTTTGTGTCTTTTTTGTTCAAATTCACAATAGGAGAAACATTGCTTCAAATTAATGTGTATCGTATGTGTTAGTATTGTTTTTATTTGATTTAGACATGGGCCCGCTGGGTACTTTACCAGAGGCCTCAACCAGCATGGGGCCCCATGTTAATCTGTGTGTGTCTAGTGACTATTTACATTTCATTCCTATGAGTGGCTGTCGTAGGGGCCCCAGCACACTGGTTTACCCAGGGGCCCACAATGCTGTTAAGACGGCTCGGAAGAGGGGGCACCAAAATTAGTTAATCGGATGATCTTAATCCGGGCCTTATCGGCGTAGAATGTTCTTTATCCTTTAAAATGCCGTTTTCATTTGTTCTATTCTACCTTGAACGTCTTTATTACATCTTCCATGTGTTGTTAACATGGTACCAAAGAACTTAAAACTGACGACTTGATTCAGAAGGGTCTTGTGTTCTGTTATATGGCATTTTGAAGGGAATATTATTATTACAAATCATCGACCCGGCTGCTTCGAGATATCAGCTAAGTAATTTTGTGTATTTCTGTGGTATTGTTTGATTTGTGAATGTGCTGATGAAGGCTCCATAGCCGCAACGTTCACGTTTTGTTTGTATTTGTTATAATGTGAAGCTTGGTAATATACTTTTCGTTCGGTTTTATTTGTTTTCTGGATATTATTATTATTATTATTATTATTATTATTTATTATTATTATTATTATTATTATTATTATTATTATTATTATTATTATTGCTTCTGTTTATCCACTGCTCAAGCTAGAACCTCATGTTCACTATTTTAATTTATTCAAAGTTACGACAGGAACAAATGAAAAACAAAGTTCTATAAAAGTTATAAAGCCATAACTTTTTGTAAATAACAGCTCTAAGTACAAGTGTCGCTCTAGTTATATGAGCAACAACAAAATCGTCTGCGTGTAACTTGATAACACAGTTTGTAGTGGCCTGCAGAAGGACTTTACAATTAGGATCGTTTCATTTCTGCTTCGAGCTCATGGATAGTTGTCTGCAACCAGTTGCAGTCCAACATCTGTAGTCTAACTGCTTTTCTTTGAGTATAAAATAAACTCTTTTTCAGACTTTGTTATACTAATTTTATTTTAGGATTAGAAGAAGGGGAAAGAGGGTCAATTTTAATCTAAGAGATTAGGACCGCATGGCTAGTACAGATGCCACTAACTGTGTAGGTCAGGGGGATATGGAGCCGTCTTACTGGTTTGGCCACACGTTTTTTTTTTTTTTCTCTGTGTAAGTTCTGGCGCCTCGTTTGGGGGAACCAAAAGTATAGACTTCGCTGCCCTTATTTCGTGAATAAGCAGCAAACTGAAATGTAAAATCGCAGTATTCGCATTTCAGTTGAATGTATTCAGTTTTGTGCTTTATTTTATGTTAATGTAACCGACGCCTTCGAAAGTACTACCGAAGGTCACGATGTAACTCTGTAGTAACGCACCTGATGAGATACAGCGAAATATGCCTGGCAATAAATTTTGCAATGTATTGTTTGTATCCGCATTATTTAAATCCTTGCGGGAAAACATTGTTTTGAATAAGCAGCAAGTAAATTTTTTGACATTTTATGCCATCATTTTATGGTCCCTAGTTCTGCTGTTTATAAATTGCTCCCTCTCATAATCAATTGCCAATGATTTACTGTTATTACTAAGAGTTGTCAAGGCAACCGATCTTGTAACATAGAGCTGTTTGCGAATTCTGGGCGGTTAAGTGAGATAATGGAGCGAAACACTGGAGGTTTGTGTTTGAATATGACAGTACGTTGAAGTGAGAACAGGAATGGTAGGTAGAGTTAGATAGATTGTGTGGAAGATGACACTTTGGGAAGGGGGGGGGGGGGGGGGTAGATTAGCCCCAGCCGAGATAGAAAAGGGAGGGGGGGGGAGGGAAGGGCCTTTCGGGGTAGTCAAATGAAACCCTATAGTTAGTTAGCTGCAGAACCAACCGAAGCATTTATTTTTTCATTTTTGTGTGTGGCTGTTGTGGTTCTTCTATCCAAATTTTACGTTCAGTAGTTTGCCATTGCTTTCTGAGCGTAGACATATTTACTATATATTACAGAGATAGATATGTTATGGTTATTAATGGAAGTCATTCAAGAACATTCGGAAATCGATAGATAGGTAATGCAGGGGTAAACATATAAGCAACATTAGAAGTAGACGAATGGGAAAAAAGGGGGGGGGGGGATCCACGAAGACAGACAGTTGAGGACGTAGGGAGAAAAGCAGACACACAGGTCGCTTACATGTGGGCATAAGAGAGCTTTGAGAAACATACGAGAAACTGTTGATATAGGTTAATGATGTTCTGTGCTGTCAGGTAGATTAGGACTTGTACGGGCAAGTAGTCGATGCCTTGTAAATGTGGGTAGATGAAGACTTGTAGTGGCAGGGCTTTCTTTGTCCTTTCCGTACGCAGTGGTGTGCAGTACCGACACCTTTTCATGAATCATTTTTTTACACTGCTGCTGTAATAGACATTTTGTGGTGAGTACCGGCACCTTTTTTCAGAGACAATGATGACTCCCTGCACCCTTTTTTTCCCCTTAGAAACTTGCCCTATTTAGATTATGTTCTGTATAGGTATGTACATTAGGACCTGTGTAAGTAGGTACATTAGGACCTGTGTAGGTATGTACATTAGGACCTGTGTAGGTATGTACATTAGGACCTGTGTAGGTATGTACATTAGGACCTGTGTAGGTATGTACATTAGGACCTGTGTAGGTAGGTACATTAGGACCTGTGTAGGTATGTACATTAGGACTGTGTAGGTATGTACATTAGGACTGTGTAGGTAGGTACATTAGGACTGTGTAGGTATGTACATTAGGACTGTGTAGGTATGTACATTAGGACCTGTGTAGGTATGTACATTAGGACTGTGTAGGTAGGTACATTAGGACTGTGTAGGTATGTACATTAGGACTGTGTAGGTAGGTACACTAGGACCTGTGTAGGTATGTACATTAGGACTGTGTAGGTATGTACATTAGGACTGTGTAGGTATGTACATTAGGACTGTGTAGGTAGGTACACTAGGACCTGTGTAGGTATGTACATTAGGACTGTGTAGGTATGTACATTAGGACTGTGTAGGTATGTACATTAGGACTGTGTAGGTAGGTACACTAGGACCTGTGTAGGTATGTACATAAGGACCTGTGTAGGTAGGTACACTAGGACTGTGCCTGTAGGTAGGGAGAGGAAGATCTGTGGTGACAGGGGGATTAGGGCCTGCAGAGACTCATATACTAGGACCTGTGGAGTTAGACAGATGAGTAACTATGGCCACAGACAGATGAGGACCTGTGGATACAGACAGGTGAGAACCTGTGGAGTTGGGCACAGGACTTGTGGATACATACAAGTGAGGATCTGGGGATACATACAAGTGAGGACCTGTGGATACATACAAGTGAGGACCTGTGGATACATACAGTGAGGACCTGTGGATACATACAAGTGAGGACCTGTGGATATATACAAGTGAGAACCTGTGGATACATACAAGCGAGGACCTGTGGATACAGACAAGTGAGGACCTGTGGATACATACAAGTGAGCGACCTGTGGATACATACAAGTGAGGACGGACGTACAGACAGACATACGTACAAACAGACAAACGTACAGACAGACAAACTGGCAGACAGACAGACAGACAGACAGACAGGCAGGCAGGAAGGCAGGCAGGCCGGCGAGAGTAGATAGATGGAAGATAGATAGAAGACAGCAGACAGACAGACAACGCGGGGACAGACGAAGAAATAGATAGAAAGATAGATAGTAGATAATAAAAATATAATGGATAGATGAAGTAATAGATAGAAAATTGATGATAATAGATAGATGATAGAAGATAATAGATAGATAGATGATAGTAGATAGATAGATAGATAGTAGATAGATAGTAAAAGATAGATAGTAAAAGATAGATAAAGATAGATGTAGATAGTAGATAGAAATAGATAGATAGATAGATAGTAGATAGATAGATAGATGTTGGGGGGAAAACGAAAGGGGTGGGGGACAGGGAATAAAAAAAAGCAGGGGACTGAGAGAACAGAGGGGTGGCCTCTGATGGGCCCCTTTTTTGGGGAGGGGGGGGGGGGGGGAAACGATAGAAAACATACTTTGAGAAAATTACCTTCACTCTTTTAAATTTCGTTTTCCCTTCCAAAACAAACAGGACACTTAACGAAAAGCAGAGGAAAATCTGTTAGC
>CAJHNH020006652.1:0-11122 GCA_905116865.2 Candidula unifasciata | reverse complement strand
TGGGAATAAAGTTTCTTATTTTAAACAAGAAACTAAATTTGTAAATTGTCACTGACAGCTTAGAATCAATAAAAGGGCATAAGTTTTTAAAAAAAAAAAGCGCTTCTTTCTCACTAAAAGGTATTCCAGTGTACTAGACGTTCACTTGGTCCCTCGTAGTTGGTGCCAAAGATAACGCTTGAACATTAATTGAACCCCGGTGGAAATCTTGACAGTTTATTTTCCAACCAGTCCCCGAACGGATGTAGGTAACCACTATTCGTATTCGACCCGACCGCAACTATTCGGCCGAATACCGAATAGTTATTAGGTCCACTATTCGGCCCCGAAGCGAATACGAAGCGAATATTTGGTACAGCCCTAATTATAACCCCCCTATCTAATTCATTGTGTATCTTTGATCTCTCTCAATATCATCTCGGTGTGTTCCTAGGACAAGGCGTGTGCTATAGCTGCTATTTATTTGCTGGCCGTGGCTGCAACTTGGCCGAGGACATGTGGAGAATGGCCAGGAATAGTTTTAATCTACTCATTGTCCAGCTATTTCGTCGAATGAAGTTGGTTTTTCAGCGATGACTCCTGGGCTCGCAGTGTGGTTTAAGGAGGCCTTGCTTGGCATCCTATGTCGTTTGTCCAGATCAATCGTGTGTGTGGTTTTGCCAGGACATACTTGTGTATGAACAACCGTTCTCCACTTTAGTATCCAGCGTATCTTAATTCCGTTTGTGACTGGAATCACTCATCAGTAGACGGTTGAGCAACTAACTACTAACTAACTAACTAACTAACTAACTAACTAACTAACTAACTAACTAACTAAACTAACTAACTAATCTAACGACTAACTAACTAACTTACTTAACTAACTAACTAACTAACGTACTAACTAACTAACTAACTAAACTAACTAACTACCTAACTAACTAACTAACTAACTTAACTAAATAACTAACTAACTAACTAACTAACTAACTACACTAACTAACTACTAACTAACTAACTAACGACAACTAACTAGCCAACCAACGCACTAACTAAATAACTAAACTAACTAACTAACTAACTAACTAATAACTAACTAACTAACTAACTACTACTAACTAAACTAACTAACTAACTAACTAACTAAACTAACTAACTAACTAACTAACTAACTAACTAACTAACTAAAACTAACTAACTAACTAACTAACTAACCTAACTAACTAACTAACTAACTAACTACTAACTAACTACTAACTAACTAACTAACTAACTAGCTAGCTAGCTAGCTAACTAACTAACTAACTAACTAACTAACTAACTAATACCATCTCGTTAAGTAGTAAGCTAAAAAAAAAAAATTTAAACTAATTAAAAAAAATAGTTTTCCTATCATGTTACTAGGCCGCACGAAGGAAAAGCCAGTATTCTAACCTCTCTGCCGTCCACTTGACAGCCTCACATTAACATACATATTTTAATGTAGCTTCAGAAGATCAGATGTGTGACTTGAAACATTGTGTACAATCGACGTTCTATAACATATTATTTGTTCCGTTATATTTCCCCACTTGTGCCGTGGTGGAACGAACTACACTAGGGAAAGTGCAAGTTTTTCCTCCACACCGTGAACTATGGAGTACCCGTGTTTTGTGCAAGACTTGTTTGTGTGGACACAGAAAGTTTCTGTCGCAAGTGTGGATATTGAGTCCAACCATTACAATGGTATGTTAATATCGTGTTTCATTGTCTGTTCTGTCATTTGTGTAAATGGTTCGTGTTGTGTGCTTTTTTATGTTCACTCTTTCACGTCATCTTGATTCTTCCCCACTACCATCATCATCATCATCATCGTCATCATTGTCTACATCAGGGGCGCCTTCACCTCCAAGGCTCTCTAAACACATCCGGGGCAAGGTGAGGTGTGACACGTTTTCTTCCATGCTACCCAAACGTAAGCATGCCTTAATGGAACATGTATGATATAGTTCTCCTGTGTCTTCCTTGTGTTTAGCAACACGGCCAGTAATGTAACACATCCGATGCAATTAAGTTTGTTTATTAAAAACACGATGTCACTGCTAGTACTACGAATACGTTTCATTTAAACAACGACATGAACTTTTTCTACTTCTTCTTCTCTTCCACCTAGTACCTCATCGAAGTGTCGGGGGTTGATGTAACATTCGTTGATGAGCTCTGTCAAGAGCACTGTTAAGACTAATGTTCATTTCTGTAAGGCTGTTCTTAATGCCATTACTCCATATTTTCCAAGGCTTCCACTCTCTCTATACCCGTTGTAACTTTTCAGTGTGGCTCGCTGTGGCAGATAGTACCAAGGCATTCTTGTTAGGTGTCCAAGCCAGTTCATTTCTTTTTATTTGATTACCTGTAAGACTGGCTTTATTTCTAGCATTCGTCTGATTTCGTGATTTCGTATTCTGTCTTTCCTTGAAACTCCTGTAGCTCTTCTAAAGCATTTCAACTGTTGTCACAATTTTACGTTCATTGGAGGATGTAAGTGTCCATATTTGGCACTGATAGCCTAGTGTTGGCCAAAAAATAGTTCTGATAAGATTCACTTTAGTACTCTATGGTTGTGTGTCAACAGTAAAGATAGTTGCCCCATTACTTAATTAGCTTTGTCACATCTCGAGCTAATTTAACCACATGAACACTTCAGCATAAGTTACTATGGCGTGCGCTTCATCCTTCTAACAAGAAATAAAGATACCTTTCTTCGCTGTCTTCTCTTTCAGATATCTCTCAGTTGCTCTTAACCAAGTCTAATATTTGCTTTCCATTTGGTTACCTCTCGGCCATACAGTAAACTACTATGTTCACGAGCTACAGCACTTATCGACCGTCTATCTCAACGCCCCTAGACAAACTGCCCTTCTGATCTCCTTCTCTCCTTCTTCCTCATTTCTTGTTACTTCGCTGTCTCTTTTCTTCACGAAGCCCGGGTGATTTCTCCCCCGCTGTCATCTCTCTCTCCAGCTTCCTAGATTATCAGTCAGTTGTGCCATTTCATTTGACTGAAAAATTAATCGTCTGTATCTCATAGGGCATTGTCCGGCCAGGGTTATTCGTTATCTCATTTCCACTGCAAGTGTCTGTGATCTGTCCTCGCTGCTGCCATCCGTCACCTGTTCATTCCTATCTTGTTAGACTGCCTCAGAGTGATATGTGTTACTATGAATAATCTTAGGGGGGGGGGGATCCTAGCATATCTTAATGCTACTCCATATCTCCTTCTCTCACTGTATACATCCGTCAGTGTCAGTTGTCATGGATTTATCCGGAATAAAATTCATTGTGCACCCCTCCTAATTATTGTTGCACGACGGAGGGGGGGGGGGGGATATGGGTGGGGAAAAAAAGGGGGGGGGGGGTTAAGTGATCTTTCCTGAAATGTAAGAATCTAAAGCTACCCCTCAACCCTCCCGAACCATGTATGGCAATTTTCTTCTTAAGCTACCTATCTATCTCAATCACCCACCCACCTACCCAATATAGTGTTGCGCTAAGAATTGAAATTATAGCACTCGGGAGATTTCCGCAAGAGCTCCGTCCTCATATTCAGCAGGCTGTGAAAAGTTCAATTTCCTATTATGCTAGCATCCGTTTGATTGCGTTTCTTTTAAGTGTAGAGTGTCGACCAGATCACGTGGTCCATCCCAGAGTGTAGAGTGTCGACCAGATCCCGTGGTTACTCCCAGAGTGTAGAGTGTCGACCAGATCCCGTGGTTACTCCCAGAGTGTAGAGTGTCGACCAGATCCCCTGGTCCATCCCAGAGTGTAGAGTGTCGACCAGATCCCCTGGTCCATCTCAGAGTGTAGAGTGTCGACCAGATCCCCTGGTCCATCCCAGAGTGTAGAGTGTCGACCAGATCCCGTGGTTCCTCCCTGAGTGTAGAGTGTCGACCAGATCCCGTGGTTCCTCCCTGAGTGTAGAGTGTCGACCAGATCCCCTGGTTCCTCCCTGAGTGTAGAGTGTCGACCAGATCCCGTGGTTCCTCCCTGAGTGTAGAGTGTCGACCAGATCCCGTGGTTCCTCCCTGAGTGTAGAGTGTCGACCAGATCCCGTGGTTCCTCCCTGAGTGTAGAGTGTCGACCAGATCCCCTGGTTCCTCCCTGAGTGTAGAGTGTCGATCAGATCCCGTGGTTCCTCCCTGAGTGTAGAGTGTCGACCAGAACCCGTGGTTCCCCCCTGAGTGTAGAGTGTCAACCAGATCCCGTGGTTCCTCCCTGAGTGTAGAGTGTCGACCAGATCCCCTGGTTCCTCCCTGAGTGTAGAGTGTCGACCAGATCCCGTGGTTCCTCCCTGAGTGTAGAGTGTCGACCAGATCCCGTGGTTCCTTCCTGAGTGTAGAGTGTCGACCAGATCCCCTGGTTCCTCCCTGAGTGTAGAGTGTCGACCAGATCCCGTGGTTCCTCCCTGAGTGTATAGTGTCGACCAGATTCCGTGGTTCCTCCCAGAGTGTAGAGTGTCGACCAGATCCCGTGGTTCCTCCCTGAGTGTAGAGTGTCGACCAGATCCCCTGGTCCATCCCAGAGTGTAGAGTGTCGACCAGAACCCGTGGTCACTCTCTGACTGTAGTGTCGACCAGATCTTCTGGTCACTCCCTGACTGTAGTGTCGACCAGATCCCGTGGTCACTCCCAGAGTGTAGAGTGTAGTCCACATCCCGTGGCCATTCTTAGCTTTAGCATTAATTCCAGGCTGTAGCATTAACTGATGCATAAATTCACCGCCCAGTGGTGCAGAGCCAGCCACTATGTCTCTGTGTTCAAGTCCCAAAATTCCTGCATACGTGGAGAAAAAAAAAAGCTGCCATGGGTTTGGTACCAGGCCGCATTGGGTTGGCTCGGGCATTGTTATGAACGCCGTACTATTAAGAAAGCAGTGGCAAACTAATGAACGGAACATTGAATAGTAAATCTAAATGCTGGGGTGGGTTTCCAAATTTCCGGAGGGGATATAACCTTTTCTGGAAACATGTTTGTGAATGACAATGGCGAAAAAAAAAAAAAAAGACACAACATTAAAAGCAGTACTGCCAAAAAAAAAAAAAAAATTATACTACTGTTTTATTTACCACGTTTGCGGTGTAAACTGGGGAGCTTATGAGCCTGAGGATTTAGAGCAGCATGGCTAGTGCTGTAGCAACAGACTGTTTAGATTAGGGTGTGCCGTCTGCAGACAAAAAAAAAAAAAAAAATCACAGACTTGTCGAGGATTTAAATCTGGGTCTCCCGCATGAGAGGCCAACGTGCTTACCCGTTGGGTTCAAACAATACAGTTTTTCAACGTACTTAACCGTTTGTTTTGAAAAAAAAAGTACAAGGTTTATGAAAGTGCTTGCCTGTTGGCTAAAAAAAAAAGCCCAAAGTTAATAAAAATGCTTGCCTGTTGGTTTGAAACAGTACACCGTTTATAAACGTGCTTAGTCGCTGGGTTGTATGTACAGTACACAGTTTATAAACGTCCTTACCCGTTGGGTTGAAATAGTACAAAGTTTACAAACCTCAGACGATATAAAAATGGCGCCAAATGTAACAGCCACAAGAATCGTCTGCAACCAGTTTAAGTTTACTGCCATCATCATCATCATCATCATCATCAAAGCCTCGGCAGGTGCGTTTGTTAAGGGCTGATCTGCAATAAGATATGAGGTGACACTTATGCCGATAAGAGAGGGAAAGGTACGGTACATGCAGCGGCAAAACGTTGTGGGGCTGACTGTGTATGTGGCGGGCTGACATGAGGGTCTGGCGCGTCGGTTTTAGTATATAGCTGGCTGACTTGGTTGTGTGGCTGGCTGACTTGGGGATATTTCTGGCTTACTTTGGGATATGGATGGCTTTGAAATATGGCTGGCTTGCTTAGGGATATGGCTGGCTTACTTGGGTATATGGCTGGCTGACTTGAGGATATGGCTTGCTGACTTGGGGATATGGCTGGCTGACGGGGATAAATGCTGACTGACTTGGGGATATGGCTGACTTACTTGGGGATATAGCTGACTTACTTGGGGATATGGCTGGCTTACTTGAGGATATGGCTGGTTGACATGGTAGTATGGCTGGCTGACTTGGAAGTGTTGCGGAATGACTTGGGAGCGTTGCGGGTTGACTTGAGGGTATTGTGAACTGATTTGGCTGTATGGGTGGCTGACTTGGCGCTCTTTCTAAGGATGTGGCAGGTTGACTTGGTGGTGTGGTGGGTTGACTTGGTGGTGTGGCGTTTTGACTTGGTGGTGTGGCGGGTTGACTTGGTGGTGTCGTGGGTTGACTTGGTGGTGTGGTGGGTTGACTTGGTCGTGTGGCGGGTTGACTTGGTGGTGTGGCGGGTTGACTTGGTGGTGTGGCGGGTTGACTTGGGGGTGTGGCAGGTTGACTTGGTGGTGTGGCGGTTTGACTTGGTGGTGTGGCGGGTTGACTTGGTGGTGTGGCGGGTTGACCTGGGGGTGTGGCAGGTTGACTTGGTGTTGTGGCAGGTTGACTTGGTAGTGTGGCGGGTTGACTTGGTGGTGTGGCGGGTTGACTTGGAAGTATGGCGGACCTACTTAAGTGGGTATGGCGGTCTAGCTTGGGAGTATGGCCGTTTGACCTAGGAGTATGGCTAATTGTCCTTGGGTACAGTGGCATGAATTCGGGTTACGATGACCTGACCTGGGCGTACGATGGCCTGACTTGAAGGTAAGGCTGGATGACTTAGGGGTATAGCGAACTGACTTGGGGTATGGCTGGTTGACTTAGGGGTATAGCGAACTGACTTGGGCTATGGCTGGTTGACTTAGGGGCCTGGCGGATTGACTTAGTGGTATGGCGGACTCACTTGTGGATATGGTTGGTTGACTTGGGGTATGCGTGACCGAATTAGGTTATGACTGGTTAACTTCAGGTGTTGGCTTGTTGACTTAGGAGTACGATGGGCTGACTTAGGGATACAACTGACTGATGTTGGTTTACTGTATAATGAGGAAGATACTACTGGCTTTGATATATATCTAACCTCTGTGAATAGAAAGCACGCCATAGGATTGAGACGGAATGAGAAGCTCATAGTTAGCCTCTTACTGAAGATCTGCCGGCTACATATTCGTAGTTAAAACAAAAACGAGACTCTGAAGCTTCCGCTTGATGTTTATGTAGTAGTTCTGATACTAAAATGCTCTAGAAAGATTCTAAGAATGCCGTTAGCAAAGAAGAAAAACATTCTGGCATTCTTAAAGATCTGAACGTCCAGAACTATTGGTTAGTAAACAACATCTTGTGTCAGAAACTGAAATGCTTAGACAATATCAAGGGCCTCTGCGAATTAGAGAAATATAAAAGCAGACGGCAGTGTACCAGGAAGGAAGGAGGCTGACTAGCACGTTGATTAAAACATGCTATAAGTGACTACTTGGGCGGAGAGTGCGAAAGAGGCGGGCGAGCTAGCGAGAGACCTAGTTTCTTTCAGGCAGACCATGTTGAAAGAGACGTTCTGCAAAGGACCTGCTATATGATGATGATATCTGATACTAAGACATTTCAAATGAAGCCCCACAGAGTATTTCATGCAAGCACAATCTCTCATGGGGACCGAGTGGTCTTGGGGCATAGCGTCGCCCCGGGTGCTGGAGGGCCCGGGTTTAGTTCCCGGTGATGGCTGGGATTTTTTTACGTGGACATCTAGTAATTTCCCTCTGGTCTCTGGGTAGTAAGATTGGAAGTTCGCGTGTATTATTGTGCACGTAAAAAATCCGTTGGCAGTTCGAAATCGAAAAGATTAGCCTAACAGCCTGCCCGGGCAAAATTTGCAGTTAAAAAACTACCCAAACTATTTCAGGATCCTCGCCGGTGCTACAGAGTTCATGCACTGAGCTGAGATTCTTCGGACTCAGGCTTGAGCTAGAAGTAGAACGGAGCACTTATATGTTTACTACCCTTGTGCTATGATGTTCATCCGTTGCATAAACGGTAAAAAGTCCCTTATAACTGACAATAGATTAACTATGGGTCGCAGTTGCTACTTTCGGAGTTAGGTGTTAGAACTGAAAAACATCATGAAACTAAAAAAGTAATGCCTGTTGTGGGTGGGGCTGGGCACAGACAAGAGGCTGTTCTGTCACTTGAAGATCAGTGAAGGCCAGCTGACCCTATCTGTTGATGCTTGCGTCAGTCAGTTGTCAGTGACGTCAGGTCGAGGTCAGTAAGTTGTAAAGTTATCCATTCAAGACTTGCAAGCGGAGGTTTGCCCGCGTTGTATGAGAAAATACATTCTAGTCAGTAGAAGCAAAGGATGATCGAGGCAGAGGTAGAGACTCATAAATTGTAGACACGTCATTATAATTTTAATTTATAAGTACAAATCAGTCTTTGACAAAACACACAGATATAACTAGAGCTTTAAAATCTTTACTATAACTTCAAATAAGCTACATTAACTTTATTAAAATGTCATACGGCACACACAAGACTGGGCAGCCAATGATGTTTATCATTTGTTGTTAATTAAAGTACATTGTATATTCTTGTCTACCTACATGAACTGAAGTCAAGGCAGTACTTGCTCCACGTCTCTTTAAGAAATGCACGCTAGACAGGGAATATACAGTACATATATACACGCACACACAGTGACGTGAGGGGGCGGCGTTAGCTTAAAAAATGCATTCGTAACATCGTGTCGTAGAAGGCACCCAGGCGCTAGTTACGAGTGTGGGCAGTATCCATCTGGGAATTTGCATTCAATTCGTTTATTTGAAACCATTGAGATACACACTGGTGGTGAGACCCGTGGGCAGGATCGGCCGTGGAAATAGTGTCATTTTTGCCACAATTTCTTCCACTGCACGTACACATTGCTGGCAGTGTCTGCCACTGTATCTACGCTTGGGCATGGGCACAGTGTCTGCCACTGTATCTACGCTTGGGCATGGGCACAGTGTCTGCCACTGTATCTACGATTTATATTGTCGTTCTTCCCAGGACCCTGTTACCAATACAAAGGGAAATGTTTTGAATAAATTAATGTTTTTGTTTGTTGCCTTTGTATCCAGAGCGAGGGCGAACGACAGTAAGTCTTTGATTTCAATCGTAGGTGTATACTTCGACCAGAAGTTGATTTGAGTCTTTAAAAATGGCTTTATTTTTGCGCATACTTTTAAAAAGCACTGGTGCATTAGGTCGTGGTTTACGGTTCACAGCTAAACCGCGATATCAATTTTTTTTTTCAGCCCAACACATCCGATGTCAAAAGATCGTTTAAAAATCGGCTTTAACGGCATGCTTTGGTGACACGCCCTCTCCAAACCTCCAGGAAGAAACACGTAAAAAAAAAAAAAAATCAGTCCTTTTTGTGTCTTTTTATCGATGTCCGTCTCTGGAAGTATGGTTGATGAAGGCTTTATGTCCACAACTTTTTTGGGTGCCATTTTTCAGTTGTTATGTGTGTGGTGTTTGAGTTCATTCTGTTACTGGTCAGTATAATTAGCGTAAGTAAAGTACAATGGGAGAGGAGGATGAGGTCATCCGTGACGACATGACGCGTGTCGCATGTCTTCGGCTCCCATATTACCCAAAATCCAGCGAGGCTCGCTTGCGTGTCGTGTTGATGTTTTTGTTTTCACAGGGTTACCGACAACAACAGGTTTTTTGTTGTCGACGTGCGCCCACACCAGCTCCCCATGAAGTGCCGTTATTGGAGGGGGGCTAGGACAAAACACCCTGGGGAATTTTGAGAAAGAGTTTTAAAGGGTTGGTCTTTAAGAGAGAATGGCCCGAAAAACTCCCAACAAGGCCGTCAAAACAGATTGAGTAAAACACGAGGCTCCCCTAGGCGAAAGGTTTGAGACATCAACACATCGTCGGCCCTGGGGTAAGCTTGCAAACGCTTTTTTCGGGGGGGGTTTTCCTCCCAGTGGGTTTTGTTTTGGTTTTCGACAGGGGTCCCGAGAGTGCCCTTTTTAGTGCAGGGGAAATTGTAAGTAAAATTGCATGAACACCAAAACCCCAAAAAAAAAAATGCTGGGGGGTTTGAAGTCCTGTAGAGTCTACGAAATTTAACTTTCATCGACCGGAAGCACAGCCAGTACTGCCTGCGTGGACGCAAAAAAGTTTCCTTCCCCCCAAGTTTAAGGGGAGAAGTGAAAATTGACAATGATGGATGTTGATGTTCTTTCGGTTGGGGGCGAATGCGTTAGTAATTCCCCAAGGCGCCCGGGGTTGCTCGAGGGCAGGTTTGGCAGCGACCCGGGTTTTGGAGTTTAAAGATGGGATCGAAAGGCTAACGTTCCAAGCGGGGCCCGAAAAAAAAGTAAAATCGCCTGGTGAAACATAAAAGTCCCAATTGGCAGGTTTGGTTTGAAAACCCCCCGGGATTCGCAACTAAATTTTGTTTGGGAAACTTTTGGCTGTTTCGAATAACGGTCCAAAAAAAATTTTCGGGGCGAAAATTTCCCAACAGGGGCCAGTCAGTGTCAGTTGCGAACTTCCGGCGATATACCCCCGCCGCCGAATTTTCGAAATTCCGGGGTATACCGCCACCGTGAGAGTACCCCCCCCTAGTGGCTGGGACCCCCGGCAAAAAAAAAAAAAAAGGGAGCGCGGAAAGCGGGAGGCTGCTCATGTCCAAAACCCTTTTGTTTTGGCCCCCTACACGCCGCAGGCGGCGAGTGGGGTCCTCGACGGGGGCGGAAGTGCACAATTAAGTCCCGGGAAAGGGGCAATTGACACGTGACTGAGGCCCCGTTAGGGTTAATTTTTTCCGTAATTTGGGACCGATATTCGGAGATAGCCCAAACCCTTAGATCCCCGTTTTTGTATTTGGTTGGGGGGATATAAGTCTGCTTTTTGTTTTAAGCCATCCGACCATATGATGTAGAGTTTGTGCTGGTTTTTTGTCCATGTTTTCTGGTTACCCGTTTTAGTCCTTTCCTTTTAGTTTAGCCTGGAGGTAGCATAAAGTCATTTTGTTGAGTGGGAAACATTTGGCTGCTGTCTTTTTGTATGTAATTTAGAATTGGTTTTTTTTCCGAATTTTCTGGTAACCTCATTTATGATTTACTTCTTAACGTTCTTTTTATTTTCCAAAGAAAAGAAAATTTCAAGGGGATAAACCTTTCAAGTTTGTGCCTCGCCGAGGCATG
>CAJHNH020006651.1:0-11123 GCA_905116865.2 Candidula unifasciata | reverse complement strand
ATGAGCTCCAAAGTGTCCGACTGAGACTAAATTGGCAACTTTTTGGAAAATCTGATTTTGGCCAAACCCGAAAGGCATAAATTCTGGAAAAATGTCACTTGTGGTCATTTTTATGTTATCTCAATTGTTGCCCCCAGATTGTATTAAAATGCCAAATCAGACATTCAGTTTACCTACTCTGCATCTAGCGTGTCTATTCATGTGTAAAATAATTGTCTGTGACTCAATGTTTAGTGGTAGGACACAAACAAGTTTGTGTAAAATTTGTTTTTCACTTTTTTCTTATCTATTTTTCAGTCACCAACGAGCTCCAAAGTGTCAAATTTATCATCTAGAGTATCTCGTCAAGTGTGAAATGATAGACTGAGACTAAATTGGCAACTTTTTTGCAAATATTATTTTGGCCAAACGCGTAAAGCATAAATTCTGGAAAAATGTCACTTGTGGTCATTTTTATGTTATCTCAATTGTTGCCCCCAGATTGTACCAAAATGCCAAATCAGACATTCAGTTTATCTACTCTGCATCTAGCGTGTCTATTCATGTGTAAAATAATTGTCTGGGACTCAATGTTTAGTGGTAGGACACAAAGGAAGTTTCTTCGTAAAATTTGTTTTTCACTTTTTTCTTATCTATTTTTCAGTCACCAACGAGCTCCAAAGTGTCCAATTTATCATCTAGAGTATCTCATCAAGTGTGAAATGATAGACTGAGACTAAATTGGCAACTTGTTTGCAAATATTATTTTGGCCAAACGCGTAAAGCATAAATTCTGGAAAAATGTCACTTGTGGTCATTTTTATGTTATCTCAATTGTTGCCCCCAGATTGTACCAAAATGCCAAATCAGACATTCAGTTTACCTACTCTGCATCTAGCGTGTCTATTCATGTGTAAAATAATTGTCTGGGACTCAATGTTTAGTTAGTAGGACACAAACAAGTTGTTAGGAACAAAGATTCGTATAGGGCAAGGTCATAGCTTTTATCTTATCTATTTTTCTGTCACCTGATGAGCTCTTGAAGTGTCCAATTTATCATCTAGAGTATCTCGTCAAGTGTGAAATGATAGACTGAGACTAAATTTGGCAACTTTTTTGTTTTCTATTATTCTGGCCAAACGCGAAAGGCATAAATTCTGGGGAAAATGTCACTTGTGGTCCATTTTGAGTTACGTCAATTGTTCCCCCCAGATTGTACAAAAATGCAGAATCAGACATTTTTGTTTAACCTACTCTGTCTTATAGCGTGTCTATTCATGTGTAAAATAATTGTCTGGGACTCAATAGTTTAGTGGTAGGACACAAAATTCTCGAAAGCGACAGTTTTTCGTAAAATTTGTTTTTGACTTTTCCAACTATCTAACCATAAGTCACCACTGAGCTCCAAAGTGTCCAATTTCTAGATCTAGAGTATCTCGTCAAGTGTGTTAGCTGAGTGATCTTGACTTCCAAATATGTTTTGAAACAGTTTTCTTAAAGGCACTTGATGCTAACGCGATTCGAGTCGTTGTTTCTGATGTTGTATCTCCCGCAGAGGTTATCTTGCTCCCTAAGTATGTGAATCTAGGTGATTTTTTCAAGAACAAAATAATTGTCTTTGACTCAATCGACTAGTTGGTAGGACACGATGATTTTGTTTTGGCAATTTGACCTAAAATTTGATTTTCACTTTAAATATTCTGGAGGCGGTCACCAACGAGCTCCAAAGTGTCTTTTAGATCTAGAGTATCTCGTCAAGTGTGAAATGATAGGTCTGAGACTAAATTCAAGATTTTCGAGAACTTTGTCGACCCGCGTGATGCATAAATTCTGTGTCACTGTGTGCATTTTTATGTTGACCCAATCGTTGCCCCCATTTGTAAAAAAATGCCACAATCAGACATCCAGTTTAACTACTCTGCATCTAGCGTGTCTATTCATGAGTAAAATAATTCCGGGACTCACAAGTTTAGTGGTAGGACACAAACAAGTTGTTAGGAACAATTCTTCGTAAAATTTGTTTTTCACTTTTATCATATCTATTTTTCTGTCACCAACGAGCTCCAAAGTGTCCAATTTATCATCTAGAGTATCTCGTCAAGTGTGAAATGATAGACTGAGACTAAATTGGCAACTTTTTTGAAAATATGATTTTGGCCAAACGCGTAAGGCATAAATTCTGCAAAATTGTCACTTGTGGTCATTTTTTGTTATCTCAATTGTTGCCCCCAGATTGTACAAAAATGCCAAATCAGACATCCAGTTTAACTACTCTGCATCTAGCGTGTCTATTCATGTGTAAAATAATTGTCTGGGACTCACTGTTTAGTGGTAGGACACAAACAAGTTGTTAGGAACATTTCTTCGTAAAATTTGTTTTTTCACTTTTATCTTATCTATTTTTCTGTCACCTATGAGCTCCAAAGTGTCCAATTTCTCATCTAGAGTATCTCGTCAAGTGTGAAATGATAGACTGAGACTAAATTGGCAACTTTTTTGCAAATATTATTTTGGCCAAACGCGTAAGGCATAAATTCTGGAAAAATGTCACTTGTGGTCATTTTTATGTTATCTCAATTGTTGCCCCCAGATTGTACCAAAATGCCAAATCAGACATTCAGTTTACATACTCTGCATCTAGCGTGTCTATTCATGTGTAAAATAATTGTCTGGGACTCAATGTTTAGTGGTAGGACACAAACAAGTTGTTAGGAACAATTCTTCGTAAAATTTGTTTTTCACTTTTATCTTATCTATTTTTCTGTCACCAACGAGCTCCAAAGTGTCCAATTTCTCATCTAGAGTATCTCGTCAAGTGTGAAATGATAGACTGAGACTAAATTGGCAACTTTTTTGCAAATATTATTTTGGCCAAACGCGTAAGGCATAAATTCTGGAAAAATGTCACTTGTGGTCATTTTTATGTTATCTCAATTGTTGCCCCCAGATTGTACAAAAATGCCAAATCAGACATCCAGTTTAACTACTCTGCATCTAGCGTGTCTATTCATGTGTAAAATAATTGTCTGGGACTCACTGTTTAGTGGTAGGACACAAACAAGTTGTTAGGAACATTTCTTCGTAAAAATTTGTTTTTCACTTTTATCTTATCTATTTTTCTGTCACCAACGAGCTCCAAAGTGTCCAATTCATCATCTAGAGTATCTCGTCAAGTGTGAAATGATAGACTGAGACTAAATTGGCAACTTTTTGGAAAATATGATTTTGGCCAAACGCGAAAGGCATAAATTCTGGAAAAATGTCACTTGTGGTCATTTTTATGTTATCTCAATTGTTGCCCCCAGATTGTACCAAAATGCCAAATCAGACATTCAGTTTACCTACTCTGCATCTAGCGTGTCTATTCATGTGTAAAATAATTGTCTGGGACTCACTGTTTAGTGGTAGGACACAAACAAGTTGTTAGGAACATTTCTTCGTAAAATTTGTTTTTCACTTTTATCTTATCTATTTTTCTGTCACCTATGAGCTCCAAAGTGTCCAATTTCTCATCTAGAGTATCTCGTCAAGTGTGAAATGATAGACTGAGACTAAATTGGCAACTTTTTTGCAAATATTATTTTGGCCAAACGCGTAAGGCATAAATTCTGGAAAAATGTCACTTGTGGTCATTTTTATGTTATCTCAATTGTTGCCCCCAGATTGTACCAAAAATGCCAAATCAGACATTCAGTTTACCTACTCTGCATCTAGCGTGTCTATTCATGTGTAAAATAATTGTCTGGGACTCACTGTTTAGTGGTAGGACACAAACAAGTTGTTAGGAACAATTCTTCGTAAAATTTGTTTTTCACTTTTATCTTATCTATTTTTCTGTCACCAACGAGCTCCAAAGTGTCCAATTTATCATCTAGAGTATCTCGTCAAGTGTGAAATGATAGACTGAGACTAAATTGGCAACTTTTTTGCAAAATATTATTTTGGCCAAACGCGTAAGGCATAAATTCTGCAAAATTGTCACTTGTGGTCATTTTTATGTTATCTCAATTGTTGCCCCCAGATTGTACAAAAATGCCAAATCAGACATCCAGTTTAACTACTCTGCATCTAGCGTGTCTATTCATGTGTAAAATAATTGTCTGGGACTCACTGTTTAGTGGTAGGACACAAACAAGTTGTTAGGAACATTTCTTCGTAAAATTTGTTTTTCACTTTTATCTTATCTATTTTTCTGTCACCTATGAGCTCCAAAGTGTCCAATTTCTCATCTAGAGTATCTCGTCAAGTGTGAAATGATAGACTGAGACTAAATTGGCAACTTTTTTGCAAATATTATTTTGGCCAAACGCGTAAGGCATAAATTCTGGAAAAATGTCACTTGTGGTCATTTTTATGTTATCTCAATTGTTGCCCCCAGATTGTACCAAAATGCCAAATCAGACATCCAGTTTACCTACTCTGCATCTAGCGTGTCTATTCATGTGTAAAATAATTGTCTGGGACTCAATGTTTAGTGGTAGGACACAAACAAGTTGTTAGGAACATTTCTTCGTAAAATTTGTTTTTCACTTTTATCTTATCTATTTTTCTGTCACCAACGAGCTCCAAAGTGTCCAATTTATCATCTAGAGTATCTCGTCAAGTGTGAAATGATAGACTGAGACTAAATTGGCAACTTTTTTGCAAAATATTATTTTGGCCAAACGCGTAAGGCATAAATTCTGCAAAAATGTCACTTGTGGTCATTTTTATGTTATCTCAATTGTTGCCCCCAGATTGTACAAAAATGCCAAATCAGACATCCAGTTTAACTACTCTGCATCTAGCGTGTCTATTCATGTGTAAAATAATTGTCTGGGACTCACTGTTTAGTGGTAGGACACAAACAAGTTGTTAGGAACATTTCTTCGTAAAATTTGTTTTTTTTTCTTTTATCTTATCTATTTTTCTGTCACCAACGAGCTCCAAAGTGTCTAATTTCTCATCTAGAGTATCTCGTCAAGTGTGAAATGATAGACTGAGACTAAATTGGCAACTTTTTTGCAAATATTATTTTGGCCAAACGCGAAAGGCATAAAATTCTGGAAAAATGTCACTTGTGGTCATTTTTATGTTATCTCAATTGTTGCCCCCAGATTGTACAAAAATGCCAAATCAGACATTCAGTTTACCTACTCTGCATCTAGCGTGTCTATTCATGTGTAAAATAATTGTCTGGGACTCACTGTTTAGTGGTAGGACACAAACAAGTTGTTAGGAACATTTCTTCGTAAAATTTGTTTTTCACTTTTATCTTATCTATTTTTCTGTCACCTATGAGCTCCAAGGTGTCCAATTTCTCATCTAGAGTATCTCGTCAAGTGTGAAATGATAGACTGAGACTAAATTGGCAACTTTTTGAAAATATGATTTTGGCCAAACGCGAAAGGCATAAATTTGGGAAAAATGTCACTTGTGGTCATTTTTATGTTATCTCAATTGTTGCCCCCAGATTGTACCAAAATGCCAAATCAGACATTCAGTTTAACTACTCTGCATTTAGCGTGTCTATTCATGTGTAAAATAATTGTCTGGGGACTCACTGTTTAGTGGTAGGACACAAACAAGTTGTTAGGAACATTTCTTCGTAAAATTTGTTTTTCACTTTTATCTTATCTATTTTTCTGTCACCAACGAGCTCCAAAGTGTCCAATTTATCATCTAGAGTATCTCGTCAAGTGTAAAATGATAGACTGAGACTAAATTGGCAATTTTTAAAAAATATATTTTTTGGCAAACGCGTAAGGCATAAATTCTGCAAAATTGTCACTTGTGGTCATTTTTATGTTATCTCAATTGTTGCCCCCAGATTGTACAAAAATGCCAAATCAGACATCCAGTTTAACTACTCTGCATCTAGCGTGTCTATTCATGTGTAAAATAATTGTCTGGGACTCACTGTTTAGTGGTAGGACACAAACAAGTTGTTAGGAACATTTCTTCGTAAAATTTGTTTTTTTCACTTTTATCTTATCTATTTTTTTGTCACCTATGAGCTCCAAAGTGTCCAATTTCTCATCTAGAGTATCTCGTCAAGTGTGAAATGATAGACTGAGACTAAATTGGCAACTTTTTAGAAAATATGATTTTGGCCAAACGCGTAAGGCATAAATTCTGCAAAATTGTCACTTGTGGTCATTTTTATGTTATCTCAATTGTTGCCCCCAGATTGTACAAAAATGCCAAATCAGACATTCAGTTTACCTACTCTGCATCTAGCGTGTCTATTCATGTGTAAAATAATTGTCTGGGACTCACTGTTTAGTGGTAGGACACAAACAAGTTGTTAGGAACATTTCTTCGTAAAATTTGTTTTTCACTTTTATCTTATCTATTTTTCTGTCACCAACGAGCTCCAAAGTGTCCAATTTCTCATCTAGAGTATCTCGTCAAGTGTGAAATGATAGACTGAGACTAAATTGGCAACTTTTTTGAAAATATTATTTTGGCCAAACGCGTAAGGCATAAATTCTGCAAAATGTCACTTGTGGTCATTTTTATGTTATCTCAATTGTTGCCCCCAGATTGTACAAAAATGCCAAATCAGACATCCAGTTTAACTACTCTGCATCTAGCGTGTCTATTCATGTGTAAAATAATTGTCTGGGACTCACTGTTTAGTGGTAGGACACAAACAAGTTGTTAGGAACATTTCTTCGTAAAAATTTGTTTTTCACTTTTATCTTATCTATTTTTCTGTCACCAACGAGCTCCAAAGTGTCCAATTTCTCATCTAGAGTATCTCGTCAAGTGTGAAATGATAGACTGAGACTAAATTGCAAACTTTTTTGCAAATATTATTTTGGCCAAACGCGAAGGCATAAATTCTGCAAAAATTGTCACTTGTGGTCATTTTTATGTTATCTCAATTGTTGCCCCCAGATTGTACCAAAATGCCAAATCAGACATTCAGTTTAACTACTCTGCATCTAGCGTGTCTATTCATGTGTAAAATAATTGTCTGGGACTCACTGTTTAGTGGTAGGACACAAACAAGTTGTTAGGAACATTTCTTCGTAAAATTTGTTTTTCACTTTTATCTTATCTATTGTTCTGCACCAACGAGCTCCAAAGTGTCCAATTTCTCATCTAGAGTATCTCGTCAAGTGTGAAATGATAGACTGAGACTAAATTGGCAACTTTTTTGAAAGTATTATTTTGGCCAAACGCGTAAGGCATAAATTCGGCAAAATTGTCACTTGTGGTCATTTTTATGTTATCTCAATTGTTGCCCCCAGATTGTACAAAAATGCCAAATCAGACATCCAGTTTAACTACTCTGCATCTAGCGTTTCTATTCATGTGTAAAATAATTGTCTGGGACATACTATTTAGTGGTAGGACACAAACAAGTTGTTAGGAACATTTCTTCGTAAAATTTGTTTTTCACTTTTATCTTATCTATTTTTCTGTCACCAACGAGCTCCAAAGTGTCCAATTTATCATCTAGAGTATCTCGTCAAGTGTGAAATGATAGACTGAGACTAAATTGGCAACTTTTTTGCAAATATTATTTTGGCCAAACGCGTAAGGCATAAATTCTGCAAAAATGTCACTTGTGGTCATTTTTATGTTATCTCAATTGTTGCCCCCAGATTGTACAAAAATGCCAAATCAGACATCCAGTTTAACTACTCTGCATCTAGCGTGTCTATTCATGTGTAAAATAATTGTCTGGGACTCACTGTTTAGTGGTAGGACACAAACAAGTTGTTAGGAACATTTCTTCGTAAAATTTGTTTTTCACTTTTATCTTATCTATTTTTCTGTCACCTATGAGCTCCAAAGTGTCCAATTTCTCATCTAGAGTATCTCGTCAAGTGTGAAATGATAGACTGAGACTAAATTGGCAACTTTTTTGCAAATATTATTTTGGCCAAACGCGAAAGGCATAAATTCTGCAAAAATTGTCACTTGTGGTCATTTTTATGTTATCTCAATTGTTGCCCCCAGATTGTACAAAAAATGCCAAATCAGACATTCAGTTTTACCTACTCTGCATCTAGCGTGTCTATTCATGTGTAAAATAATTGTCTGGGACTCACTGTTTAGTGGTAGGACACAAAACAAGTTGTTAGGAACATTTCTTCGTAAAATTTGTTTTTCACTTTTATCTTATCTATTTTTTGTCACCAATGAGCTCCAAAGTGTCCAAATTTCTCATCTAGAGTATCTCGTCAAGTGTGAAATGATAGACTGAGACTAAATTGGCAACTTTTTTGCAAAATATGATTTTGGCCAAACGCGTAAGGCATAAATTCTGCAAAAATGTCACTTGTGGTCATTTTTATGTTATCTCAATTGTTGCCCCCAGATTGTACAAAAATGCCAAATCAGACATCCAGTTTAACTACTCTGCATCTAGCGTGTCTATTCATGTGTAAAATAATTGTCTGGGACTCACTGTTTAGTGGTAGGACACAAACAAGTTGTTAGGAACATTTCTCGTAAAATTTGTTTTTTTCACTTTTATCTTATCTATTTTTCTGTCACCTATGAGCTCCAAAGTGTCCAATTTCTCATCTAGAGTATCTCGTCAAGTGTGAAATGATAGACTGAGACTAAATTGGCAACTTTTTTGGAAATATATTTTTTGGCCAAACGCGTAAGGCATAAATTCTGCAAAAATTGTCACTTGTGGTCATTTTTATGTTATCTCAATTGTTGCCCCCCGATTGTACCAAAATGCCAAATCAGACATTCAGTTTACCTACTCTGCATCTAGCGTGTCTATTCATGTGTAAAATAATTGTCTGGGACTCAATGTTTAGTGGTAGGACACAAACAAGTTGTTAGGAACATTTCTTCGTAAAATTTGTTTTTCACTTTTTCTTATCTATTTTTCTGTCACCAACGAGCTCCAAAGTGTCCAATTTCTCATCTAGAGTATCTCGTCAAGTGTGAAATGATAGACTGAGACTAAATTGGCAACTTTTTTGCAAATATATATTTTGGCCAAACGCGTAAGGCATAAATTCTGCAAAAATGTCACTTGTGGTCATTTTTATGTTATCTCAATTGTTGCCCCCAGATTGTACCAAAAATGCCAAATCAGACATCCAGTTTAACTACTCTGCATCTAGCGTGTCTATTCATGTGTAAAATAATTGTCTGGGACTCACTGTTTAGTGGTAGGACACAAACAAGTTGTTAGGAACATTTCTTCGTAAAAAAATTTTTTTTTCACTTTTATCTTATCTATTTTTCTGTCACCAATGAGCTCCAAAGTGTCCAATTTCTCATCTAGAGTATCTCGTCAAGTGTGAAATGATAGACTGAGACTAAATTGGCAACTTTTTTTGGAAAATATTTTTTTGGCCAAACGCGCGTAAGGCATAAATTCTGCAAAAAATGTCACTTGTGGTCATTTTTATGTTATCTCAATTGTTGCCCCCAGATTGTACAAAAATGCCAAATCAGACATCCAGTTTAACTACTCTGCATCTAGCGTGTCTATTCATGTGTAAAATAATTGTCTGGGACTCACTGTTTAGTGGTAGGACACAAACAAGTTGTTAGGAACATTTCTTCGTAAAAATTGTTTTTCACTTTTATCTTATCTATTTTTCTGTCACCTATGAGCTCCAAAGTGTCCAATTTCTCATCTAGAGTATCTCGTCAAGTGTGAAATGATAGACTGAGACTAAATTGGCAACTTTTTTGCAAATATTATTTTGGCCAAAAGCGAAAGGCATAAATTCTGGAAAAATGTCACTTGTGGTCATTTTTATGTTATCTCAATTGTTGCCCCCAGATTGTACAAAAATGCCAAATCAGACATCCAGTTTAACTACTCTGCATCTAGCGTGTCTATTCATGTGTAAAATAATTGTCTGGGACTCACTGTTTAGTGGTAGGACACAAACAAGTTGTTAGGAACAATTCTTCGTAAAATTTGTTTTTCACTTTTATCTTATCTATTTTTCTGTCACCTATGAGCTCCAAAGTGTCCAATTTCTCATCTAGAGTATCTCGTCAAGTGTGAAATGATAGACTGAGACTAAATTGGCAACTTTTTGCAAATATTATTTTGGCCAAACGCGTAAGGCATAAATTCTGCAAAAATGTCACTTGTGGTCATTTTTATGTTATCTCAATTGTTGCCCCCAGATTGTACAAAAATGCCAAATCAGACATCCAGTTTAACTACTCTGCATCTAGCGTGTCGTGTCTATTCATGTGTAAAATAATTGTCTGGGACTCAATGTTTAGTGGTAGGACACAAACAAGTTGTTAGGAAAACATTTCTTCGTAAAATTTGTTTTTCACTTTTATCTTATCTATTTTTTCTGTCACCAACGAGCTCCAAAGTGTCCAATTTCTCATCTAGAGTATCTCGTCAAGTGTGAAATGATAGACTGAGACTAAATTGGCAACTTTTTTGCAAAATATGATTTTGGCCAAACGCGAAAGGCATGCATCTAGCGTGTCTATTCATGTGTAAAATAATTGTCTGGGACTCACTGTTTAGTGGTAGGACACAAACAAGTTGTTAGGAACATTTCTTCGTAAAATTTGTTTTTCACTTTTATCTTATCTATTTTTCTGTCACCTATGAGCTCCAAAGTGTCCAATTTCTCATCTAGAGTATCTCGTCAAGTGTGAAATGATAGACTGAGACTAAATTGGCAACTTTTTTGCAAATATTATTTTGGCCAAACGCGTAAGGCATAAATTCTGCAAAATTGTCACTTGTGGTCATTTTTATGTTATCTCAATTGTTGCCCCCAGATTGTACAAAAATGCCAAATCAGACATCCAGTTTAAATACTCTCACTTTTATCTTATCTATTTTTTCTGTCACCAACGAGCTCCAAAGTGTCCAATTTATCATCTAGAGTATCTCGTCAAGTGTGAAATGATAGACTGAGACTAAATTGGCAACTTTTTTGCAAATATGATTTTTGGCCAAACGCGAAAGGCATAAATTCTGCAAAAATTGTCACTTGTGGTCATTTTTATTGTTATCTCAATTGTTGCCCCCCCAGATTGTACCAAAATGCCAAATCAGACATCCAGTTGAACTACTCTGCATCTAGCGTGTCTATTCATGTGTAAAAATAATTGTCTGGGACTCACTGTTTAGTGGTAGGACACAAACAAGTTGTTAGGAACAATTCGTTGTAAAATTTGTTTTTGTACTT
>CAJHNH020006650.1:0-11125 GCA_905116865.2 Candidula unifasciata | reverse complement strand
AACAGTGAACTTGCAGTTATGGCGTGGGAACGTTAGTGTTGACATATCTGACCAGCTGTTTTAATGCAATTTTTGTTTGTTTTGCGTTTGCAAGTTTTTTTAAGATCTGGATAGGACTTGACAGTGTTTTTTTTCCCCACTAGTTTTCAAATGGGAGACACGGAAGGACATTATCAATGTGATTTCTACCGACACAGAAAAGGAGCAGTTTATCGGGCGACCCCTACTGCAGTGATACTAGAACCTCGACTAACGCTAACGACATGACGCTTTCGTCTGATAGACTGAAAAGTGCCAGCCACAAACGGACAACAATAAAAAAGCACCAACACCATATAAAAAGACCTCACCCCCCCATACCGGGCAAACGGTTATTTGACTTAGTTAACTACATACACATGAATAAAGAAATAATCAAATGGAAAGGTATTCATTAAGATCGTGAATGGTTTTATCCCAATCTTTTTTATATGTCTGAGTAGGTTCAGAAAGAAGATTCCATTACCAAAAAGGTCCCACAGGGGCGTGAATTCTACAATACGTTACCTCAGAAAACTGCCTTGTTGATTGAATCTGATTCCTGTGTGAACGTATTCTCATATAAGAAGCGCAATTGCAAATAATGAAAAAAGTGAACAAGGAAATATGAATAAAAATGCTATTACCAACAGTTATGTTGGAGTCAATCATACAGTTACATAAACAGTACAGAAAGCGACACAAAAGAGACTGATCAACTACTTTGTCATGATCGTCCTAACAAGGGGTTAGCACGTATTGTGTATTACTGTTAGGTTATTAAAACGTTGGTCTCCCCGCGGAAAGTAGGTCACGTTCCATTGATAAGTTTGTTGGACTAGTCTACCGTGTTCGAAGTTATGTTTGTGGCGGTCTCTTGTTGGTTTGCATTTTTTGAAGTGTTAAAACCTCTAGCATGGTAAAATATATAACACGCGATATTAACGGCATTGCGGAACACCTCAGTGAAGGTGACCCACTGCGCGTGGCTTAAGGTCCACTAATTAGAAGTTAGCTAGGCTGAAGGTCGACCAATCAGAGGTAAACTATTGTGTATATGGGCGGTCGGTGGGGAGAATAATGTAACTATTACCTATGGTTATGCTGTGATATCTGCACTCTTCGGCCCAGCACATCCGGTTTCAGCTAACCCCTGATTAGTCGCCTTTTCCGACAAATAAACAACATAGGGGCACAGAGCTGTGCGTCGTAAACAGGGCACTCTAGAAGTTGAGAGGTCAGCTGTTACAGCTTCAGGGTGGACAATAAACAATGTAGGCAGGGCAATCTTTGTAGTTTCTGGCGGTATGCAACAGTACGCAGTACCAGTAATAGGCACTCTGTAGACTTGAAAGAAAGGGAGGAACGGGGTTTGGGGGAGGGGTGGTCTATGGACGATCGGTCAACAGACCGGCTTGCTGTGGTTTCGACAATGGCATCGACAGCTGACCGTGCAGAAAAGGCAGTGGCAAACTACTCTGCGTAAATTGTCTAGTGAGATCACAAACAACCAGTTCTACAAACTCATGTAAATAATACGCAACTAACTTGCTGGTGAGTTGAGGAAGAAGTTAGTTGTGTCTTCTCTACAGTACGTTGTAGAACTAACACCAATCTTGTTTGGCTTCTGTGGATGTTCTAGGCAAATTTACGTTAAGTTGTGTGTTGTGGTAAGTACAATTGCAAAAGTGTTGCTGTTTTCCTAAAGAGGCTAATGTCTTTGTTCTCTGATTGACTAATATCTTATGTATCCCTAAAATAGAACAGTAACTGACACACGCTTGGATGTTGTTTGAAAATCAGTGCACATTTGCTGCGATATTTGCTGATTATTCTGATAGCTTATCCCGCACACAATAAAAGTTCAGGGAGACTAATATAAGAAATTATCACCTGTGAGTAAAATGCCGATGAAACACATGCATTTTGATGTTTTGAAAAGTTACCGTTACTTAGTTAACAATATAATTCAAACAAGACAAAATAAAACATAGAATCAAGTTTCGACAGACTAACAAAGGCCAGGCCAAGCTGTCCACCATGACTGCAAAAACGATTATCAACTTACTGGATATGATGCTAGGAAAAAGGACAGTCGAGCAAATCCAAACGATACAAGACGGAGCGGTTTCAACGCTAAAGAAAAAGCAAAGAACTGCAAAATTGGTGAGCAACATCCAAGCGTACAGCACAGCGGAGCTACATCTTCCCCCAGGTTTCTATTTTAAAAAATAATGTCAGGCCATGAGTGATAAAGCGAACATATCCCAAGCTCAAGGACATCGACAAACAAGAACAGATCCAGGGCAAGAACCCAAACCTCAGGATCACAACAGCGGAGCCACTAGTGTCAAGAAGCACGAATTTACTTAGCCGTAGTAGCAACACTAGGAGACTAGCTGCCGGCCAAAGTTCTCCTCAACAAAAAAAAACTTCAGGTACCAGATAGCTACATCTTTTGAGTGCCTAATATAATATACTGAGTGACAAATAGATCCAAAAAAAAAAAGGGGGGGGGGGGGAAATAACACAATATGTAAAATCAAACTTCAAAAAGATACCTTCTATACATACAACATTGGAGGATTAAGCCCCCCCCCCCCCCCCACACCCCATCCTCTCTCTGCCTGGGATTTTTCAAGGTGGGATCTCCAAGTGTCCAAGAAAGGCTTTTTATCCCGCCCGGAAGCATATTACAAAAAATGTAACGCACAAGAAATAACACATGTACACAACAACAATCACAAATATGAGAAAGTATTCATTAACCTCGGTCCCACCTGTACTCATAGCTCTTGCCTCTGGCACAGCGGTACAGCGTCAGTTTAAAGGCTTTACGGTATCGCTTGGACATGACGTTGTACAGAATGGGGTTAACCGTAGAACTGAAGAAATACAGCACACCTGTGGAATTTTGAATAATTAAATATATTTCTGCCATTGAAAGTTGCATGGGAACAGAAATTGTGAATTTTACATAAAGCTCTTATGGCCGTGACTCCTGGATAATACTGTCGAATTCAAATATTAATCTACGTCAATATACGTATTTTTCCCCCCGCTGAAATTTGTGTTCGATATTCGCCCGAAAAGTAAATATTCGTCCCTCCTTTGAAGTGGCCGGCGAGTGATCAGATGAGGACAAAGAAGATAATGGGTCGGTTCCTGTTGCTAAAAATAAGTACTGGTTGGATAATTGGGCAGAAATGCCGGTTTTAATCGAGAATCAACACCCAAACATGGCTATCGTTGATTTTAGGGCGGATTATTTTTAATTATTGACCTTGAATCCCAGGCGATTAAATGATTACCAAGAAAAGTCTAGAGAAATGAAAGGCAGCCGGTGTTATTTTACCTAATCACACATCTAGTACCGATTCCTCTATAAAAACATAGGTATAGCACCATATGCCCGATGCGCCACTGGGGTTTAGAAATACAATTCTTGTGCTACCTGTGACACCAACACATACAAAAACACCTGACTCACGCGAGATACTTAACGCAATACCTGTCCTACTAGTAACAGGGACAAACCACTCATCCCACGCGAACAACACATGCTCTACACAAACATGAAAAACAACAACTTCCCTACCTGAAACATAGAAAGGCAAGTTTGTAAGGTGAGCAGCTCATCCGTCCAGGCATCGTGTGGCACGTATAAGGTCATCAGGCGCTGGGAATGGAACGGCGCCCAAACAAACAAAAAACGCGATCACTACAGCAACTGAAACACAAATGGGTCGGACTGTTAGGTTCCATTGATTCTATGTAGGTCTCTTCCTTTCCACATAAACAAATGGAGCCCTAGAATCCACTCGGGGCTTCGGTAATAATAAAAGTACTTGAATAAAATCCCTAATAAAGTCACTATAGATTGCAGCGCTGACGTTGGATATGACACACGAAGAAAACACCTGATAAGAATAAAACTGGAATGTAAATTACGCAGAACCCACAGGGTCAAAGAAGAAAAACAGAAACAAACCACACACACACACACATACACACCCACAACACACATACATAGAAAAGACAACTAGGAATGGTGATAGTTGCACGTGGTTGGAACGAGTAGAACGACTTAGCATGAATTTTATGAGCATCTTTGTTTCACTGGCGGATGAAGCACATAAGAAGAAAATTTATCTGCATCTTTTCGTGGCTTACATATGCCCTAAAAAGAAGGAAATGTAGTGGCATTGAAACCTCTCATACATGTCCTTAAAGGCCAATTAGGATGGTTGGCGTGAGGCTGACTCCGTTTTTCCATAGAGACCAGTAGCTCCAAAATGTATTAACGTTGAACTAATCCGAACATAAAAAAGGTATAGCGAAGGTTCAATGCTTCGTTGGAAATTAAAGATAGCTAAAGGGAAAAAGGGAAGTAAAATAAGAACCATAAAACTAAGAACACGAAGAAAGAAAGAAAGAATGAAAGAAAGAAAGAAAGAAAGAAAGAAAGAAAGAAAGAAAGAAAGAAAGAAAATGATAGAAAGAAAGAATGAATGAATAAAATATTGCATGAAAGAAGAAAAGAGAGAAATAAAGACAGAACAAAATTATAAAGAAAACGAAAGAAAAATGGTTAGTTCGGGGTATGGGCTGACATTTAAAAAATCCGGCCACTGTTAATCTGGTTTCTGCAGATTTCCGGCATGTATTATTTCCGAGCACACTTTTACATTTACCGCGTTTGCGCGCCACCGTTTTCTAATGGTGCCGTTAAGTTTTTCAAAGCTACTGTACGCCAAAATCAGCTGCTAGATCTGGCTTGCACGTGCTAACAGGTATTCCTGCTCCCACCTTTGCATTCGATCATTTATTTGTTGCTGTCTAGCCCGATTATGGATTCAGCAAAGACAAGAAGTGTGAAACGTAAACACCGTGTGTTATCAATGCCAGAGAAAGGGTACACGCTAATAAACAGTGGCGCGTCTGTGGGAACTATTTGTGAAAATATGACATTAGGACTTTCCACAGTTGTTTAGAACTCTTTTTTTTTTTTTGGGGTGAAAATCCACATTTTTATCTGCTTTTCATTTAAAGTTTAAAAAAATTGTTTAACGACTGTGTAGGTACTTATTTTTTGTTGAATGTATACAGCATGTGAAGCCATATAACCTGAGGCCAATTCCTCGGGTTGGGAGGTCTCCGGATTTTTTAATGTCTGTGTGTACTCAAATATATGCTTAAAACGTTTTGTAATAAACTAATATTAGTATTAGCACAAACGGGGTTTTGAAAGAATGAAAATATCATAATAATAAAATTAAAAATAATTAATGTCATTACACATTATCAGTGGAAGACGCCCGTGGCGAAGCGGCTAGACGGTAGAGTGCTGATCGAAAGGTCGTGGGTTCGCTCCCTGGCGGAGCCGGACTTTTTTTCTTCAAAAATGACCTTGACTCCCAGGTCCACCCAGCCTTCAGTGGGTCCTGGGTGCAATCCCGAGAAGTAAAGGCAGCCGGCTTGATACTGACCACATCACACATGTTGTGCCGATTGGTCTATAAAAAAATATAGCCCTACATGCCTTTTACGCCTTAAGACGTGGAAAAGGGACCTTTACTTTACTTACTTACTTACACATTATCAGTAATAAGTGAACATAAAGAAATCCATTCGTGCAGTCTTATTGCAACGACTAATAAACTTACCAAGCATTTTTAGCACCGCTTTTTTTGCTTTCGCAGCAGAAATGAGCGCCTGTTTGTTCTTTTTGCCGCTGGCAAACTGGTCTGTTTTCATTAAAGTCATTCCAATAAGCACATACATGATTGTAATTATTATCATTGGCACAACGAAAAATGCGAAAGTCGAAAACTGAAACATATACATCATTTGATGCCGCCATTGTGGTGGCAGGTTACATAGCAACGAGTCCGGAAGTGGCTCTTCTGTACAGGGGTCAAATACTTCGTAGTACATCCGCGTGTGAATGGGATAAGGCAGTGCGCAGGCGCAGGCTATAATCCAGATGATGATGATGATTTTGACGGCCCTGGAGAGACTGGACAGAGACTGAGACTTGAGAGGGTGACAAATGGCCATGTAGCGATCAATAGTGAAGGCGGTGATGGTCAGCACGGAGGCGTATGCAGTCATCTCGGAGACGAAAGACTTGATGTAGCAGAAGCCGTTTCCAAAGATAAAAGGATACGCCTCCCATATCCGGGTCATCTCTTCGGGTAGCGCTGTTGTGGAAAGAGAAAGTTAAAAATGGCGAATTAACATTGTTACACAAGAGTTGCAATGGAGATTAATTTTTACATGCTAACAATTGGTAATTTCTTCTTCTTCTTCTTCTTCTTCTTCTTCTTCTTCTTCTTCTTCTTCTTCTTCTTCTTCTTCTTCTTCTTCTTCTTCTTCTTCTTCTTCTTCTTCTTCTTCTTCTTCTTCTTCTTCTTCTTCTTCTTCTTCTTCTTCTGCTTCTTTTCTTCTTCTTCTTCTTCTTCGTTTTCGTCTTCTTCTTCGATTGGGTGGGGCTGGGGAGGGGGAGAGTTTAACCTTGACTCCTAGATCGACCCAACCTAAAGTGAGTGCCAGCTTATGTCTTGGGAGGTAATGTCTTGGGAGGTAATGTCTTGGGAGGTAATGTCTTAGGAGGTAATGTCTTGGGAGGTAATGTCTTAGGAGGTAATGTCTTGGGAGGTAATGTCTTGGGAGGTAATGTCTTGGGAGGTAATGTCTTGGGAGGTAATGTCTTAGGAGGTAATGTTTTGGGAGATAATATCGTGGGAGACAATGTCAGTCGGCCTGATGTGGACCAAATAAGCGAGCATGTGCCATCTAGTCTATAAATATATGCGTCTGGCATCATATGTCTAATGTGGCACTGATGTCAAAAAGTTCCTTTTTTTTTTTTTTTTTTTTTTATGGTGTGGACATTTTACTGTCTAAACTAGGATATGAACAAACGACATCCACACTGGCAAGCAGTCGTGTACGCTACTGCGGCTCCCTAAAACTAACAAACACGTTTTCAGAACTGGAGTTTTCCTTAGCTGTGATCAAAGACAAACCTGAAAACAAACCCGCAGCCTACGTTATCAGAAAACATGAGCTCTAAAGAAATGGGAAATCGTTGCAGTCATTTCCAGACTAAAACATCGATTTTGCATTTCATTGAGAAATCCAGACTGAAAGAAAGCGTCATAAATTGTGCCATATAGAACGTTGATGGAGATTCACAGGCATGAAAAAAGAATCATACACATCAAATATTTTCAGGGTTCACAAATAATGAATGGGAGGTCAGTGGAGCGGAAAGTGGAGGCATGAGTAGTAATATTTGCTGGCGGTTAGATAAAAGGGGAGATGGTCGGGTGGTTGTCGGATGATCAGAGTGCAGGAAGTTGTTCATCGTAGCTTTTTGCCAGCTGATGAATTAGGTGATGGTTGATTGGCCTGCTGAAATGATGATTCATCGGCGGGACAACGGTTCTCATTATTTAGCCCCCAGAAGTTACAACTGTCAGCATTTAGGCCTCACAACTTCTAGTGTGTGTTCCGGGTCCAATTATTAGGTCAGTAACAAATAAACCTATTGCCTGTTAGTAGGCATGGATTTTTTTCCCCTCTTTTTTTCCCCCCACCAGATCTCAGGGTCTCCGAGATTTAGTTGGGAATTTCCGATAGAGACCAATATTGGGAGAAAGGGGATGGGGGGGGGGGAGGGTTGGATTAGTGTTAGTAGGTGTTCATTTTACACTGAATGCACCTATATTATTTGACTTCCCGCAAATTTCCCGCGAAGTCTCGAAGTACCGAGATAGGTAAAAAAAAAAAAAAATTACCATGATGTAATATATGAGGGAAATAGGGATAGACCCACTGCTGCCTGACACATATATCGTGCGAGACCACTAATTAGGGTGTTTCATTTGAAGTCAGAGTGCATCTTATAAGAGGCTAGGAAAAAAAATCTGTATACAAATAAACAGAATATGTAAAACGAATGTGGACACAAAAATTAAAATTCTGGAACAAGTCCGAAGTCTACAAGTGGACAAATATTATAATCTTTAAACTAGAGTTTACAGCCGTGAACTCTAAGAGTTGCAACAGCAACAAAAGAAAAAAAAAAGAAAGAAGAAGAGAAAGGAAAAAAAAGAAGAAAAAGAAAAGAAGAAGAAGAAGAAGAAGAAGAAGAAGAAGAAGAAGAAGAAGAAGAAGAAGAAGAAGAAGAATAAGAAGAAGAAGAAGAAGAAGAAGAAGAAGAAGAAGAAGGAGAAGAAGAAGAAGAAGAAGAAGAAGAAGAAGAAGAAGAAGAAGAAGAAGAAGAAGAAGAAGAAGAAGAAGAAGAAGAAGAAGAAGAAGAAGCAGCAGCAGAAAACAAGAAGAAGAAGAGCTCATAACTTTCACACTTTAGTTTTTTTCTGTTCCGAAGACAGTGGCCCAGCGGTTAGAACACTGGAATTCCATCCAACATAGCTAGGCTCGATTGCTGGGTAAACTGACAGAACTGGATTCTGCCGGCGCCTATATATCCTGAGCCGAACAGTTCACGGAGACCGCACTAACCATGCGGCCCTAATTCCTTGTCCTACACTGCCCTCGAATGTGGAAATAAAGACACAATAGACAGTTTCTGTTCAGAGCATGGAATTAAAAACTTTTGACTTGTTTTTCATGTTTGTACTGCATATCCGTTTTATAGATCTGGTTTGTTTGTATGAAAGATTGTTGGTTCCTTGCCTCTCAGGCAGATACACTCCAACTTTGAAGAAAAAGTATCCAGTCTACCTAAGATTGGCTACGGGTTAAAAAAAAAAAAAACACGCTTCTAGGATTAATGTAAAGACTTGCAGATAGATCTCGGTGGGTAGAGCTCTTCTCCAGATGTGCCACCACTTCTTTTTCATCAGCTCTGCATTTCAGTGTGATACAGGAAAGGAGTCTGTTACTACAATACATTCGCAATCTGAATCGTGCAAATCTGGACATTACAGTAGTGCCACCTTGATACTAACAGTTTTGGAATCACTGGTATAGAAAAGAGCAACGCCCTCCTGATTTTGTTTGCACAGTGCAATGTACTTTTCAGGGAAAGTCCGTTTTGGATGACAGGCCTGAATGGACAACATGTGATCCGAATAAACGGACTTTGATATCTACAAGTTGCCGGAAAAACACCAGACAACGACCCCGACAGAACGATCATTCATCCATTGGCCGCTGACACACACAAAAAACATGGACGGAAAAGAGGAGCCTCTGGCTCTTTCAGGTTTTGTGGCCAGGGTCTGCTCGAGGGACTTGAGCCTTTTAAAAATGCAGGTGAATTTTACGCTGGTCTCCCCTATTTACACGTCACGGGTTGTAGGTCAACTCCATTGATAAGTTGGTTGTACTAGTCTACTGTGGTCGAGATTATTGGTGTCACAGTCTGTTGCCTGGCATTTACGTTTTTATGTCTGAGAAAGAGACGGCCTGTGACATAGGTTTTGTCAATCTCTAGGGAGTTGTGCATTAGACCCAGTATCTAAATGGGTTATTTATACGATGGTCTCCCCATTTACACACCACTGTTGTAGGTCAACTCCACTGATAGGTTCGTTGGACTATTCTACCGTGGTCGAGTTTGTGTGTGACGCAGTCAGTTGTTGTCTGGTATTTACGTTTTCATTTCCGAGAAAGAGACGGTCTGTGACATAGGCGGGGGGGGGGGGGGGGGGGGGGGGGTTACAGGTCGTCGATATGTTGTTTCCTTTCTGGCTTGCCTTTTATTTACGATTTTCTTTCGAGAAAAAGAATGCTTGTGACATAGGTTTCCTCACTATCTAGAGGTGGGGGGGGGGGGGTGCTGTGTTAGACTCAGTTTCTAAATGTTTTTGTTGTGTTAAAAGCGCTGACGTGCTTAAATATACAACATGCGATATCAACAGCATTGCCAAAGACCCTCATAGTAGTGTGCGAAGGTCGAGTGACTGAAGGTCGACCAATCAGACATAAGCTAGTGTTTGTTTTTTTGGCATTTCGTGGGGAGATTATCGTGGAACTGACCGTTGTTATTATTATTTATTTATTTATTTATTTGCTAAAGGATGGACACGTGGACGGGCGGTTGGGTGGACGGACTGATTGGAGAATGACCCCCTAGACATCTAGACGGATGAACTACGAGACAGAGTCGGACAGATGTACAGCGAAACAGAATGGCAAACTAAATTATCAGTTCACATTTAACTAAGTGTTTAAACAGACACCCAGACGAAATATAGCTCAGTATCTTTTTCCTTTGTCCTACTACCAACGCCGTAACATAAAGCGTTACGGAGAGAAGTGACACCTAGTTTTCTTGTCTGTTGCTAGCCAACTCAGTATAACACCACAAATTATATGCAGTGTGAACAAACTCTCCTGAGCCAGGATAATGCGAAACATAAACAGAGGTTGCTGGGGGGAAATAAACGTCACAAACCGGTCATGAATAGAGATGCAAATGAAACTTTTGGCAACACAGAAATGTCAACAAGTTGTGCGGGGGAACATTTGACAAGGGTAGCTCAGCCTGAGCAGGTCAGCGGACCACAGACAAGAGGTCAATATGTGCGTGTGTGTGCGCGCTCGCCGCGCGCTCGCGCGTGTGTGTGTGTGTGGGCCAACATGGTCCCCCTCTATTTGTATCCACGAAGGTTAAAAAATTTTCTTGTTTTGTGTTCTGAAAATCATTTTTCTGCTTTAAAGGGTATGGGGGGGTTTTTATTGTTTTACCCGTATACTTAGCAAATATCACAAGTCTCGATCAATGAGCAACATCGCTCAAGAAATTAATCGTCCCGCAATGATCTCTACATCCTCCTCCGTAGCGTTACGTCTGTCCATCTCCCCCCAATATTATAAATTTTACCCTACCCAACCCTGTGGGGTAGCGGGTAGAAGCTCGCCTGCGGGTTGGAAGTTTGGGTTCGGGGCCCAAAGAGCCGACTTTTCTCAAAATGACCTTTGGGTTCTAGGTGACCCAGCCTTGAGTTTGTGCCGGGCAGCCTTGAGTTAGTGCCAGGTCCCAATTTGTCCAGGTCAGCCCTTGGTTATTAGGGCCCCGCCTTGTTATTTGCCAGGTCCCTTATTATGCCATTCACCCTTTTTTCCATTT
>CAJHNH020006649.1:0-11137 GCA_905116865.2 Candidula unifasciata | reverse complement strand
CTTTTGCCATGCCTTGACAGCTTTCCTTTTTTCTAGCCACGCCATGTTGACTACTTCATTCCACCATGGTGGCTGGGCCCATCTCTCCCGCCGTCTGCGATCTACTCTTGTTTTACGTCGGATTTTGCTAATGGCATCTTGCCCTGTACGGTCATATATAAAAGCAGGCACATTGATTACATGACCTTTGTTGTTGCTCTTCTCTACCAGGACGACGCAAGGAAAGTGATCACTGTCGTGGTATCCCAGTGTGCTCCACCTGCATCCTGATGCAATGGAGGGAGACACTAGGGCCAGGTCAATTACGCTGTCAGAATCCCCTTGTCGTGTTGCCATTCGGGTAACCTTTCCGTCGTTCAAGCATACTAGATTGGCAGACACTAGGGCATCCTCCAGGTCTTCTCCCTGTTTATTAGTGATTACATTGCCCCACTGGTGTCCTCTGGCGTTGAAATCTCCGCAGTAAATGACTTTCTTTTCCTCCGTCTGGAGCAAACTCTGCCATTTCGCTGTATCCACCTTTCCATTGCAGGCGTACACATTGACAATCACAAACTGGGCCGGGCCCATCACTCTGACTGCGTGTACTTGTAAGTCGTCATTATTCCACTTAGACATGTCCACCTCAGACACCGGTATGTGGTCACGAACAAGAATGAGCTGTCCGAGGTGCCGTCTATTGTAGAAGGATTGGAAGCCCGCAATTTTGACGATATCGTCGCCGAGGTGTGTTTCCTGTAGGACAACAATGTCGTTGCTGTAGAGGAGCTTCTCAAAAATGGGTCGGCGTTGACTGAACGAAGCGCAGTTCCAGTAGAGAACACGAACATACTTTAAACTGAGTCTCTCACATTTCAGTCGCTTCCTGCAGGCGCCGCCATGCTTGCCTGTTCGCGTTCTCCTTGTCCGTCTACGGGTTGTTCTGAATTGGTAAATAGTCGCCATAGGACGTCGAATACACCCTGAGGGAAGTCTAAACTCACGTGCATGTACTCCATTGCACGGTTCAGACCCCATTCCGATGAAACTTTCACATTATACGTGAGCGAAAATAGCTAATTTGCGCTAATCGCCTCAACGACGAAAAAGCGTACCGCCATTGTGGCTGTTTACATCGGAAGTCCAAGATCCACATATTCCATTAAAGTAATTTTGTGATATATTTTCTAATTTACAAAGAATTTTATCAGGGCACATTTTCCAATTTACAAAAGATTTTATCAGGGTAAGTTTTGTAATATACAAAATAAGTTTGCCAGTGCATTAAATACTCGGTGTGTGCTTTAAAACGTTCAAGTACGGATAGAAATCACGAAGACTTGGTGTCTTACCACAGCCACAGTTTCTTTGCTATGCTGGCTAGAGGAGCAGGCAGCTGTGGTCTGGGTTGAATCACAAGAGCAGTATTTTTCATTAACGTCGACCTTGGTCCTCGAAGGAACTGTCACAAACAGGCTTCGGTCCTTCGAGACTCTGGTAAACGTTAAGATATGCAAATTCAGTTTTCGACATGAAATGTAAATTTTTTTTTTAACACAGAGAAGCCAAAACAATTATAATTTATGACGCTTATTTAAATGAGATGAGGTTTCTGATTTGTTAAAATATGTGGTTTAATTTTGTATGAAATATAAACTTTAAAGGACATCCTTAGGCAAATATATTACCTACTGCAATAAACATATGACAACAGAAAAAAATGTCAAAGATTGATAACTCATAACTCTAGAGAACTGCGAGAAATTATAAAACAGTAAATAACAAGAACAAAGAGTTCAATTAATGTTAGAATATTGCAAAGTAATTCATAATAATCCTTTAAATATATTCATAAATGACACACAAAATTATTTGACAAGTTACATTAATTGTTTATTATATTTAACACTTACAATTTGTTCACTGGTAAATAGCCAAAAGTATTTGGCAACCATAAATATCCAGTGTCTGACAAGATCACCATCTTTACTTGTTTTGAGACTTCAGGTTACATCAGGCTGTTTGAGCTGTTACGGGTGCCCTAAGGATAACTTCTTTGGAGTTTAAACGGGGTATCTGGGAATTGCCTTGATGGTCTTCCATCTAGACTGTTAAATCCCAGTATGATATGATAAACCTACAGGTGGCAGCCCAGAGGGACAAACTGATCCATTGATTGAAAAGTCCTTACATTATAATATACATCCTAATTATAACCCAGAATCGTTGAACGAGGTACATCTGATTAAATCACTTCGACTATTCGGGTAAATAAACTGTATCTATATATTATTAGAGCAGAGTCAAGTAGAGCACTGGTACATTGAGTTACAGAGAACGGTTTTTACCAGACATTCGGCATGGCACTGAGAGATAAGGTCATATAGTTGTTTGTTAATGGGTAAGGGTATTTTCTACTGAAGAATGGGAGCTGGTGAAAAGCGTGATCATTCTGGAACAGCACTTGATTATTGACTATGATGATGACAATGATGATTATGATGACAATGATGATTATGATTGCGATGATGATGTTAACTGTAATGATGATGATGATGATGATGACGACAATAATAATGACAGTTAGAATGATAAATATGATAATGATAGTTATAGTGTTTATGATAACAGATGGAGAAGGTTAGTTATCAATTAAAATCCTAAGAGTTCTTTCAACAACAACACTGTTTGGGTGCCTGATTACAGAATTACTGTGAAGACTTCTGGACAGAACTGTCAGATAATAACTGCAGTGTCGTGACGTACATTCAGTTTGTGTACACAGACATTTACTACACACCAGAGAACAAGTAAGCTGACATACCTCCAGGATTCTGTAAATGGGATAGGTCTACACCAACCAGGATTTGGGCACACGGGGGTGACCTCACCATCCCGATGAGTAAAATCGTTATCTGTAATATTGTGTAGATGCCTGCATTCACGTATGTATTAAGTGCCACTTTGTATCAATCAATCTGTCTATCTGTCTCGCTGTCTGTCTAACTGTCTGCGTACCTAAATGCATACATGTATGAATGTACACGGTCTGGTAATTAAATAAATTATGGCTATGTCAAAAACATCATCCATGAAGCAAATATGTCATCCAAACAGGCACCATTCATCTATTATCAGGCCAGACTGTAACGCCACCCAGTCAGCAGATAGTAAGTAACCAAAGTTTTGTTTAGCTAGTGATAATTGTATAGTTACATTTACAGCATGGAGCAAAGCACGAACATTAAAATATGTTTAAACTCTGCAAAGTGCTCTTGAGTCAGTTGAAAAATTAGGACAAGTTTATGAGGATCAATGTTTGTAAAATTCATCTTCCCTCGCCTTCGTAGCTAGTCATCGACTTCCATGTATCCATAACCTGGCAGTGAGTTGATCTTTGAAAACATAAATGTGACTCCTGCCATATTTATTAATTTTCACACCAGTTTGTAATTGTGAATACTACCTGAATACATGTGCCAGCGATAAACATGAATCTCTGTAAACTAGCCTCATCAAGCCAACTGTCTAAGAAATAAATTTTCCAAATATGCAACATAATTTTATATTTGCTTTTTACTACTTGCTACACTGTAATTATGCAACTCTTACTAGCTAAACAAAATAGTGAGTTATTTTTCCTCTGCTGACCAGGCCGCAATACAATTTGGCTAAATGAAATGCCCTGTGTAAATGACAGCATCACTCATCCCTCACAAGAATTCTCAAAAATCAAATGTATTTTTTTACGCAGCAGCAAGAGGTGTGGCAACACAAGCAGGACCAGCAGCAGAAGCAGCAGCAGCAGAGGTGGTGGTGGTGGTAGTAGTAGTAGTAGTAGTAGTAGTAGTAGTAGTAGTAGTAGTAGTAGTAGTAGTAGTAGTAGTAGTAGTAGTAGTAGTAGTAGTAGTAATAGTGTTAGTAGTAGTAGTAGTAGTAGTAGTAGTGGTAATAGTAGTAGTAGTATTAGTAGTAGTAGTAATAATAGTAGTAGTAATAGTAGTAGTAGTAGTAGTAGTAGTAGTAGTAGTAGTAGTAGTAGTAGTAGTAGTAGTAGTAGTAGTAGTAGTAGTAGTAGTAGTAGTAGTAGTAGTAGTAGTGATAGCAGCACTAATTTAATCAATAATATCCTGTTCAACCTGTTAAGAGCTATAATTGGGATATTTGAAATTGTTTTTAAATACTGTATTGGCTTATTACTTTTTGCTAATTTAATCCTGCATAGATTATTTGTTAATTATGACAGATTTCACCAGTTTGGATTGTTCAGTTTAATACATTCAAAACGTACTTTTTAAAATAACAGATAATTGGACCTGGCTTTATGTCCCGATTAAGAAGGAAATCCAGACTGCATCTCTACACTGTGAAGGATGGAAACACTCCTTTGTGCGGCTTGTGTAGCATTGGGGATTGAGTATTTGCCAGGATAAGCGGATACCTTTGAAGTGCTAATTGTCTTAGCAATTGCAACACAGAGCAATGTACTCACTTAACGTGGCAATTTAAAAGATTGCAGAAAGTTGAGATACTCAGCCATGTCAATGTGGAAAGCGAGTGGAGACTGCGACATTATTCATCCCTAGAAACTCTAAATGGATGTAAGTCACTGACTTTAAACACGAACATCGGATCTTCTGAACCACAATGATACAGAAAAAGTCTTAGAATACAGTGGACCAGGAAGAAGAAAAATTTCAGCATCACGTATGCCTTGAATATAAAAGAAAACTGCTTTTTAAATAGCATCCTCTTCCAAAGGCTAAGGTATTATGGACAAGTCAAGTGCAATAGTCGTCTGGGGATAACGTTGATTGGTACAGTTTCTGGAAAACGAAGGTGAGGTTGACTTCCCTAAATGTGGATACAGAACATTGAGGATGCATGTAAGACCCAACTCGAGTTTGGTGCAACAGCTTGGTCAACAGTCGATAATTTCTATTTACAAATATTAGAGTGCAAAATCGAGCCCATCACAGGATCCAAGAAAACTGCACGAATCCTGGAGATGCACAAAATAGCTGCAATGCAGCCATTATCTTATAGAAGAAACATTAAAACTATGATCCAGAGGGAGAAGTATAATAGTATGCAGTCACAGCCAATAAATACAAGATTAGATTATCTGGCATTGGTGCATCTTAAACCTAGCAGCTTTGTCTATCGGGGCAGAAGACTTTGGAGACAGTATCAAGGTGATTTACCTATGAGAACAACACCGCTGAAACCCACCCTATACGTTGGGAGCGACACAGTACACATATTGACTTCAGTCAATGGATTCACAGCTGGGGACGAGTCCAATGACCTGCAAAAATGATCAGCTGCAAGGTATTATCCAGAAAAACTAACCTGAACAGTGAGTTGTATGTAACAACATGTCCGGTGAGAATGTCCCATGTAAATTCCAATAACAATAGGATACTGAGTCAATACTGTACTCAAAGCTGTATGGAACTAAAAGGGAACTTCTAAAAACAGTTAAATTTATTTCAAGTACTCTTCTGCCGGTGTAAATCAGAAAGATCACAAGAAGATAAAGAAGATGCATGTGTTATGAAAGCACCCAGGGCTGGAGAAACGGCTAGAGAAGGAAATACTTTCAGGCATGCCATGAAGCGAGCCACGTTCTGGAAATGACACGCTGATTGTTTGACTGATTGGTTGATTGATTAATTGATAATCAGACTGTTTTATTTATCTCTGCGTATATTTTTCATATTATTTTTTGGTAGTCATCTGGGATATTATTATTTTGCTTTCCTGTCAAAACAAAAATTGTCACTTGATGCCTGTTTTTACCACTTTTATATTAATATCTCATATACATATATGTATACTTATTATTTACTGTCTAATCCTTGTCTCTATGTATGTATGTAAGTTATAACCCTCAAGGACATCACACAAGCGATAAACACCCGGTGACACCATGTGGAGGAGGATCACCCAGGAAGAGGTCCTGGAAACCCCGTTCAGGCGTTAGGCCATATTTCAGGCCCAGCTATATTTAGGGCCCCCGGCAAAAGCCAGGGTGGTTCTTCAAAATAACTAGATATCGCATCCCACAAGGGATTGATCAGTTTTTTTATTTTTATATACTGGACGAATCTTTGTCTCTAGTAGTCAACAAATCAAAATCATCCCCTCGTGGGATGCAATTTTTCGTTATTTAAAGTCCCACCCTGGCTTTTGCCGGGGGTCCTGAAAATAGGCGTGACATAAATATGGCTTAACGGCTGAAAGGGTTTTCTGAGTTCTCTCCAAGGGTGATCCCCATCCGCATGGTGGCACTTTGTGTCACCGGGTGTTTATCGTTTGTGGTATGTCCTTTTAGGGTTATGTGAAACTAGATGGACTGGGGCGGGAAAAGGCATTCTAAATTCAGGGGAAACTATTTTGTTATCATCACACACAGAGGAAAATTCGCCCCACAGTGAAGAAGTGGCCCTGATGCTACCGAAAGAAGCAGACAGGGGCACCAATAGAATACAGTGTTACGCACCAACAAATGACAAAGATACATCTGTTAGGAAAGAATTTTACTGAGAACTTCTCAGTAACACAAGAACATTAGTAGGTAAATATATACAGCAAACTGAATCAATCAAAAATAGTCAAGGAACGGTAATTACTAACACTAAGGATCAAATCAACAGATGGGCTGAATATTTTGAAATGCTTCTAAATAGACCAGGTCCAGAGGTTCCTCCAGATATCTAGCCTTTAGAAATGGAAATGGACATCAACTGTGAGATACTATCCAACGAGTGAATTAGAAAAGCTATCAATCTTCTCAAGAAAGGAAAGGCGGCAGGCATGTTCAGGTGGTTTCCAGGCAGAAGCCATTAGGGCCAATAGGAATAAACTCACAGGGAGCAAGTACAGCAGGGATCTACCAGTCGTCAGTAGAAATTATCCTCGTCGACACGCGTTTCGGCCCACGATTCCTAGACTCATTCGGAGGTGGGCCCACCTGAGTTCATGAAGCTCAGGGCTGGTACCCTGCTGCACGGAATTACCGGATGGTGTTTTTCTTTCGGCCAGAGACAAGACGACTTGGTGGTTGCAGAAGGTACTGTGAGATAAGAAGTCGCCGCGGCAGCCCAATTAAGTTTTTTTTAGCAGTTCACTTCGACGCAAATCCCCGTACTGTGGTAAAACGCCCCTTTTTTCTCCCTCAGACTGGAGCTTTATACATGTGATTCTCCTCCATTACGCGACTTAAACGGGACGGTCCCAACTCAATCAGGATGAGCTGCCGTTTTTTTGCGCAGAATGGAGGAACTATGTCCGGTCGCAGGCCGGTCTTCCGGATCAACTCGGGGGTAACCGTTCATGGCCTGGCAGATCAACCGCCAGTAACCCAGTCCCTTCGCAGAGTCTAGCACAGATGGAGCGAATGCGTTTTCGGTTTCGGTTGACCTTACCTTTTTGGAAACCTGCCCAGCCCTAAGGAAAACGAATGGGGACGATGCTAGAACTGGCCCTTGCGTTGGCCCTCATTTCTAGTCTGGTCGACAACGGCTGCTAAACTCTTTTAGCACCTTATTGTGTCGCCAGGTGTATCGGCCTTGACCTAGGGGCTTTTTCCTGCCTGCACGCGTACAGGGGACGTGCTCAAGAGTTTTGCTTCGATTTTAACACAACGGGCAAGTCGGATCGTTGGTCGCAGACCATTTAAACATGGTGTTAAAAAACACCGGACGGTAAATACATCGTACGCCGAACGAACGATAAAGCTCAGTCGCAGCAGCGAGGGCATCCGCCAGATCTCACCCCATGTGAGTATACTTGGCAATGCGCTCTCTCCAGGCTGACCAATGGCCCTGCTGCGACTGCTGGGGCTGCTTTCTGGAACCGAACCTTCGTTTTCGTTGTCCCCTCACCGTTTGTATTTACCCATGTCTCGGCGTTCTTTGGCTGAGGCCTTTGACCACCAATTGACCCTTCCCGTGCCCTAGGCCTCGACGGTCGGTTTGAGTGTATCCCCATTACCTCCTTCAAAATTTTAGTGCATTCTGGGCAGATTCTATCGCATCGAGGGACCCTCCACTTCTGACCAGTCTTTAGAGCGGGCTGGGACAGTGATGACATTTGGGTCTGAAAGACTCGCGCAAAGAGAAGGCATGGCGAGCCTTACCTTCTGCCGACTTTAAAAAAAAAAAACTTTCGGTTTTCGGTTTTTATCGATTTGAACGGGAGTACCAGCTTAGCCTGCTTACAATACAGAGAGCCACGTCGGTCAGACAAGCGGTGCACCAATCCACTTTTTCTCAAGGCTGTGTTGATTTTCTTCTCCATTTTCCTTCCACTGCAGTCATCGTCACCTCGTAGACTAACAGTGGCCATAGGAGCTTTGGAATCAACATGAATTAGAGAAACCATACCTTGAATTTTCCCGATCAAGCCTGCATCGCTCGATCGCGAGCAGGCCTGTAGCCAGTGACTTGGTGTATTCGCCGGGACCTCCGCTCTATCAGATAAACTTCGAATCGTAAACGCGGACCGAGGCTCTTCACCGGTTTCCTCCAGAACCGTGGGGATCTTGTTCCTTGCCACCGTAAAAAAAACACTGATTGCCGACACCCTTGCCCTTATGGATTGACAGACTCCTCGACTTCTGCGGTTTGAAACTGCATACCGCTCCACTGGACCACCGCGTCCAATCTTTTTTTCAGGAACGTGCGGGCAGACTCCCTCGCTGCCCGTTATAATAGTCGTGTCATCCATAAAAAATTTGCCGCGTAGTTTGCGGCAACCCAGTGATCCCCTATTTTAAAGGCCCAGTCCGTAGCCGGCCGCCCTCGTCTAACATGATCTGGCATTGCCATGACAAACAGTATAAAAATAGGTGAGATTCGTAACACCCCCATAGCTATTCCCCAATTTGCAAAACTCAGTCCACCCTCACCCGTGGTTACAAAAACGTCCCGAGGTTAGAGAAGCGCAAAGCGAACTTAGAGAAAAAATAATTGCTCGACCCATTTGACTGGGATCTGTGTCGGTACGTGAAACATGCGGAAGGGCTCGCCACAAGTAGCCTATGGGGGACTGCCCCGTAGGGGCTTTGGCTAAGTCCCAACCCCATATTTAACGTGCAATTCGGTTCCTCTCATGTTGGCTCTCTGGATAAGCCTCCCAAATCATGGTCCCGTTACATTAGATACTGTGTAACCGCGTCCATGACTGGAAAAAATATCTTTACCCCCCGACATTCAACAGCGAGATGGGGGGGAAGGGGAAAAATCTTTTGAGTTGCTCTTTGGGAATGTAGACCCCATTTGCCTTTGACCAGGACTTGTTGTATTAATACGTTGAGCCGGCGACCATGATTTAGAAAATATCTTTTCCCTCGACACAACCGAGATGGGGGGGAATTTTGGAAAGATCTTCGAGTCCTGCCTTTTTGGGAATGTAGACCCCCTTTCCTTGACCACTTGGACATATGTGATTACGGATCCACGCTTGCCCCCAACAAACGTGAAGTTTTTTTTGGATTTTTTTGGGCAGCGCTTTTTAAAAAAAAAAAGTAAAGGAACACCGTTCGGACCCCGGGGGAGATTGCCGCTGGCCTTTTTAACAACCTCCCCAACCCCCAAAAAAGGGGAGGTACCATTTTAAATGGACCCTTTGGGGAAGGCTGCTTTTTTAGGACCGCTAAGGATCTCTGGGTTGTCATCGAGGGGGTCTTCTCTTTTTGTCAGAGTAAAAATCTTTGGTAGATTGTAGTCAAATTTTCCTGCTGAAAACCAGACTTCGGTTTTCCGAATAGACCTCGGGGAAACTGATCCGGCCCCTAAAAAATTTCTCTCGCTCCCTTTTGTTTTTTTTTGTTTTTACAGAAAAGTCGCGGCCCGGGGGACGTGTTTTTCTTTAAAGCAACCAAACTTAGTACACCCCCCCCCCGCCCCTGCCTGTAAGGGTTTGAAACCCTTTTTTTTGAGGGCATCTTGCTGCCGAAATTCAGAATGTCCCCCTGCCTCCTGTGTATTTGCTTGGCACCCCGGCGTGCCTTTTTTACTGTCCCGGACTCGCGGGGACGGTTTATAATTTCTCACAAATTTTTTTTAACTTGTGTCCCAGCGACCCCGGGGTTTAAATCATTTTAAGACCCACAAAATGTAGCTCCCAACTTACACCCCCCTCACCCTTTTTCCCCTCGCCGGGGAAACCTGATTCTGGAAGACTTCTTCAGAAATAAAAAAGTGCTCTCCGCAGCGACGTCTGGGCCTCTCCGGGCGAGGGGTTCCCTGCCCGCGTACCCTGACGACCAGAACTACCACGGAGGGCCAACATAAACACATTAAAGGAAAAAGTACATAGATTTTTTTAGTAAAAATTGGAGCCAAAGAAATCCCGCAGTAGGGAGAAGTGTATCTTGTAAAAAAGTCCCCCCAAAAAAGGGGTAACATGAGTGGAAAAAAAAAAATACAGGAATTATGTTTTTCTGTTAGTTTCCCCGGAAAAAAAATTAGGTATAATTTTTTGGGGGGTAAAAAATAAAAAATTATGTTTTTAAAACTAAAAGATGAACAGGAGGTTTTTTTTCCAAACCGATCCCTTCCCGACCCAGATAGCCCCATTTTGTATAAGCATTGACGCATGATAGGAAAAACTCTCTGGAAATTTGGGGCATATGAATCCCAAGAGAAAAAAATATGAGAAACAAAATTAACCAGAAAACAGCGATGAACAATGTGGATTTGTAAAAAAGGGAAAAGGTACAAACAATGCCATTTACATCCTAGGACATTGTCAGAAAGAGCTAAAAAAGTAAGATGATTTTTAAATATGCTTTTTAGCCTATCAAAAGCATTTGACTGGAAAAAAAGAAGAACAAACTGTTAGAAAATTAAACTTTATGGGGAAAAATCTAGAATAATAAAAAATATGTATTGGCAGCAAACAGAGCTATAAAAATTTAAAACTGTTTTTTGGGCATTTCAAAACATAAAGGGGGGGTACGACAAGGATGGTACTGTCACTATTTTTTTTTTTTTCAAATACAGGATAATAATGGACTTTAATTTGGGATGTTTGGGGGTCACAATAAAAAACAATTTTTCGTTATGTGATGACAAGTCTGATAGCAACAAGTCAGAAAAAACGCATGAAAAGATAGACCCCTTTTGGGGTTAGAAAGGAAAGAATGGGC
>CAJHNH020006648.1:0-11141 GCA_905116865.2 Candidula unifasciata | reverse complement strand
TCATATGATAGATCCCCTTTTTTAGCCTGTGCCATTTGGCGATATTTCCAGTTTTGAGGGTTGGGGTTTATTTCAGGTTTTCTCCCCCCATGGCTGACTGTTCCAGGACTATGAGTTTGCTACGAATTTTCTGTCAGGTGGTTTTCCCGTATCCTTGTTTTCAGGAATTCCCACAAGGGCAGTGGGGTTGGCTTTTGGGTTTTTCCTAAAGAAAATGCCTTCAGGGTTTTTGAGCTTCATCCCCAGGAGGGTTTTCCATCACTCAGTTTACCAGTCACCCAAGATGTTGCTCCGGGGTTGGTATGAGGAGCCATAGGTATTGGGTAAAAAAATTTGGGGCCCAAGAAATTTGGACCACCCGAAGGAGTGACGCCCCCCTTTTCCGAGGTACTCCTTAACTTTTTCCCCTGGGGCCCATAGTTAAAGAAATTTTTTTAGTTTTTCATATTTTGCCCCATACACGTATCATTGACATTAATTTGAGTAAGTTATTTCCCTACCTTTTACGGGCCCATTGCAGAAAAACCCCAGCTTTTTTTGTCTGTTGGGGTTTGTTGGGCCAAATTTATGTCCGTTTCTTTTGATTTTGGGTTTTAAAAATTAATTTACTTTTATTTTTTAAGTACACCCGGGCATAAGCGCCCAACAGGGGACCATTTAGTGTGTTTGGGTCTGTGAAAATAGGGGACGCTCTCCCAAATGCCGATGGCCTGGGGAAAAAAAGGACTTATTTTACTTATTGTTTTTTTTCCTTCAACCCCCACAAATTCCATAGTCCGAAACTCCCTTGTTTTTTGGTATATATTTCAATTCTCTATTCAGAAAGAGACGATCTACATTCTTTTGTCATGTGATGAAAATTAGAAAACTGAAGTACATCATGACAATATGAAAGTTGGAGGGTAAGAGAGGCAGAGGGAAACCGAAAGAAAAGATGCTAAACAGTTTGCATTCATGGCATGGAAGATTATCTGTGTCAGAGTTGACTGAAAGATTGAAAGTACACAAGACAGAAGGTTGTGGATAGACATGACTACCAATCCCACACGGCATGGACTCTAAGAAGAAGAAGCATTAGTTTCTTTATTTGTATCTATGTTACTGTCTAAATATAGACTGCTGGTGGAAATATTTTCAGTTCTTGGGAAACTACTTTGAAAGGGATTCTGGTTTCAGACCTTCAGGTGGGTAACAGTATTACTCCAGACATTACAACTTTTTTTTTTCAACAGAGATGATTTGCACAGGATAATTATAATTAATATTAATTATAAACAGAGATTGTTTAAATTGTTGGTTTAGAAAAAGTATTACATCTTTTATAATAATGATTGTTTTCTTTGTTTTCTAATAGTGCTGTTAACTTTGGTGCTATGGGGTCCATCATTGGACATGAGATCACACATGCATTTGATTTACTTGGTAAGTGAAAGTGAATAAATCACAAATTAAGATAGCAAATGCATTGAGATTTCACAGAAGATTGTAAAAATTAGTTCATCATATATATTCAGTTCCATTTCACATTTAATTAAACAGTCATTCAGAAAATGAGGAGCTGTGGTAGCACAGTAGCTACAACATTTGCCTACCGGCTTAGGGATCATGTGTTCAAACATCTAACTTTAAAAAAATAAAAGTAGAGAATTCTTTTCTGCACCTTCAAACCTATTGGGCCTATAGTGCTAGACTTGTATTTTATCAACCAATCGGCACTCTGTGGGTTTTGAAGCCCCACCCTGGCTTTTGCCAGGGGCCGCAATATAGGCAGGCCATAAATATGGCCAATTGTCTGAACGCAGTTTCTGGGACCTCTCCACAGCGATCCTCATCCACATGGTGGCACTTTGTGTTATCGGGTGTTTATCGCATGTGTGATGTCCTGGTGGGATAGAAAGTCAGTCAGTCGACTCTGTGGGTTATGTGGGTCAACATCATGTGTAGAATAAACATATGGTGAGGTGCCAGTTACTTACAAAATTAAATAATATTTTCTTTTGTTAATCCTGTGTTCATTTTTAATGTTAGCTTCTTTCTCAATAGTAAATTTGCTGTCTCACTTTCATACATTAGTCAGTCTGTGATTTACTTCCTAAATGTGTTGGTAGTTAGGAGGTAAAAAGGAAGCCGGAGGGGGAGGTGTCACACATGTAACATTGATTTTGGCTTTTTTTTTTTTGGGTTGTTGTTCAGATGTGTACTGTATTTGCTTTCCCCGCTTCATGCCTCATATTTAAAGAAAATAATTTGTCCACATGTTTCATCCATGATACGCATTTTAGGTCGTCAATATGATGGTCAAGGAAAATTATCTGATTGGTGGGATGAGCAGACAACCCAAAATTTCATGTTGACCACGCCGTGCATGAGAGATCAATACAGTAATATTAAAGTCAAAGGGCTTAAGGTGAGATAGCTTTTTGCTGTTGTAACAATTGACCAGAGAGAGAGAGAGAGAGAGAAAGAGTCAGAGAAGGGGAGAGAGAGAGAGAAGACTGATGGAGGGAAAGAGAGAGACAAGCAGGAGAGACAGTTGGTCACATACACAACAGAAGTAGAAAATACTGACATCAACTGAAGATTTAAAGCCACATGACTGGTGCTATCACCATGGACTGCGGGTTAGGATCTTTATTTTTGGCCCCAACAGAAAAACTTCATTACCTTCCGGGAGTCAAACCCAGGTGTCCTGCATTTGTAACCGCTCAGCCAGCGACTCCAGTAATGATTCTAAACAATAAAAATCCATATTTTTTAGTGACTTGGGGGTCACGATGACGCAATAGCTAGCAGGCTTGTCTTTCTGCTTAGTGGTCATAAGTTTTAACCCCCTGATTTGTTTTATAAAAACTGACCAGACTCCGAATTTCTTCTCTTCTTCTTCTCTTCCTCTGGTTTCTTAGAATAGAGTTTCAGAGAATTATAATGATGTTTCATTTTAACGACCTGTTGAAAAAAAAATTGTTTCAAGATTTGTACCAGGCGAAAGGTTTAAGAAAGAGAATAATACACTTCATTCTGATCATAGGATGGTGGATTAAACATTTAGGTCTTTTGAACAAGGGAAAGAGATTTATAGTTTAAAATTTAAAAAAAAAAGAGTAGGTTATATAGTAAACTCACCACACAAAATTTCCAAACTAAAAAATCTGCCCACAAAGAAACACACAATAATTTCTATAGTAAGGGTGATACTGGTATGTGCACATTTGGATTCACTCCAGTGCTATGATTCTCCTTGTATTACCTTTAGTACCATACTTGAGCACTCATGAAGAAATGTATGTGAAGAGAAATTCATTCTTTTAAACCAAACATGATGGTATGGAAATCCTACCTGGCTTTTTTTTTTCACATTAGCATAATTCTCAGGTGGACCCCGCCTCACACATAGGGGACATAACAGTATAGGAATCCTACCTGGCTTTTTTTTCACATTAGCATAATTCTCAGGTGGACCCCGCCTTTTAAATAGGGGACCAGAGATTTGTATGGAAAAGAAATGTGTTTGGAAGAAAGTTGATCACTCACTTCATGCTGCCATGATTTTGAATGTGAGAAAACCTAACATTAAGTATCCCTAAATAAGAATCCATTTTGGAATTATTATTCTTCTTTACGTTCGCAAGCTGTACAGCGAAATGTTATGGTTGTTCATCTACTTCTGCACTTTAGTCTAGTCCCAGAACAGAACTCGAGTTTTGCATGCACATCCATTTTACAGATCTGGCTTATTTGTATGCAGACTGTTGGTTCCTCACCTGTCATGGAGATGCATTCCACCTTCAAAAGAAACCCTTAATAGACACCTACAAAATACTTTTTTGGAAGGCGGTGGGTCTGTTCTTTGTTTTTCCCCAACAATGGGACCCTGGAACCCACAGGTGAACACTGCAGAATTAAAATATAGCAATATCAGAAGTGCTGATCTTGGTTGATAGGCACTCACAAAAGTAGAGGGAGGAAATAGAGATTAGAGTACACATAAGACAACATAAAAAAATTCAAAGCTTAACCATGAGACATTTTCAGTGCTTGTAGATTTACTTTTTGTTAACATCTATTCCAAGATTGATGGAAATCTGACACTGGATGAAAACATTGCAGATAATGGTGGACTGAGGGCAGCAGTGCTTGTAAGTATAATGCTCTTTCTATACTGCATTTTAATTTAAATTTGAAAAACTGAAAATAGAAGCAGCTTGTGTACTTTCCTAACTGCCTGATAGCTGGTTAAGGTTAATAATAACTAGGGCTGTACCGAATATTCGTTTCGTATTCACTTTGGGGCCGAATAGTGGACCTAATAACTATTTGGTATTCAGCCGAATAGTTGCGGTCGGGCCGAATACGAATAGTGGTTATCTTACACCCGTTTCTGGACTGGTGGAAAATAAACGTGTCAAGGTTTCCCACCTTAGTTCATACTGTTAAGCGTTATCTTTGTTATGTTTTTCGGCCATGTTATAAGATGAGGGAAAAAGGAACATGTGGTGACCACTGGAAAGATATGTGGAATTAGGGATAGAGAAAGACAACGAGAGAAGATTCTTGACAGTCTTGTTGCATGGCATGGAGGTGTGTCAGCACACGAACTAATACATGCTGTAGAAGATCGCAGATTGTGGCGAGGCATAATCGCCCATGCCAGTCGGCAAAGCACCTGATGATGATGATTCACTATTCGTATTCGTATTCGGCCGAATAGTTGGTCCAGCTATTCATATTCGGCCGAATATTGAAAATCACTATTCGGTACAGCCCTAATAATAACTCCATGGTTCTGGGTCACACCATGCATTACAGTAAATGTAGATTGTAACACTTCATATAACTTTGGACGGAGAACCCCCCCTCCCCCCCCCTTTCCACCCACCCCTCTCAACCTTTCCACACCAAAGGCAACTCTACCAGTGATAGATATTAACCTTCCATGCAGACAGTCTTAATGCTTCCAAATTACTTTATCCTCCATTTTAGTCCTGATGCCTGGAGGATTTTTATAATAAAACCCAGAATAGTCTACTGGCGAGACCAAAATCTAAAGGATAAACCTGTTAGAAGCAGACTCCTTCTGATTCACACAGCATTTCCTTTTGGTACTATAGAATGCTCTTGCACTAGGGCAAAACATGTCCAGTTGGTATCTAGACCTCATAGACCAGTTTCCTGAACTATTAATTCCAGATTAAGGAAGCATTTACATGTGAATCCATGTTACTTCCCATCCTTTTTAGGATGAAATGTTTCATTATTTAAAGCCCTACTCTGGCTCTTGCCAGAGGCCGCAATATAGCCTGGCTATAAATATGGCCTAATGGCTGAACGCGGTTTCTGGATCCTCATCCACATGGTGGCACATTGTGTTATCTGGTGTTTATCGCTTGGGTGATGTCCTGGTGGGGTAGAAAGTCAGTCAGTCAGTCATGTGAATCCAGCAACTATCTAAGCTATCATCTGTAAAAAGTGCAGAAAATCATCAACTGGGGAAACTGGCTGTGAGCGTGCGCATGCATTTTTATCACCCACGCTTTTGTTTTTGACTTGATATTCGTAATATGCATATTATTACATGAACATAACATGCTTTATTGATAAAATACAACTGCTGTGTGAAAGATGGGTGTTTGGAAGGGCTGAATGTAAGAGGGGCCTGTGTGCCTTATTTGTGACCCATAGAAAATCAAGTTTGTTCATTCGTTCGTTCAATGAACATCTGTTGGATATTCAGAAAAAAAAACTCAAGTTCTGGATCAAGACTACAGTCCAGAAGTGGATGCCATGGGAGTTTACAAAAAGTTAATACTAATAAGATGATCTACTTTGACCAATTGTTTAATATATTAAAATGTTATATATAAATATTCATATCAGTGTGACTGATTTCTTCTTGATATAATTTCATACCTTACTTTTCACAGGCTTACCAGATGTGGCTAAATGACTTTGGTGAAGAGTTACAGCTTCCAGGCATTAACATGAGCATGTTTCAGGTGTTTTACACCAGTTATGCTCAGGTAGTTATGATTTCAGTTAGCCATTTAATTCATTACTTGTTACTTGTTGTCCATATTGACATTGTAGCACATCGGTCTCACCCATTCATTTATGCTCTGTCCTTTGATGCAACAGCCATCTCAGTGTCTCCATGCTCACTGTACCCTGTAGGAATTTACTGGCGCATCTTATTTCTTTATCATGAAGCTTGTTACTGCATGCTTGTCCTCATTTATTACCCATTTCCAACAGGCAATTTCCTTGTCTGAGCATCTTTGGAACTTCTTCTTCTTCTTCTCTTCCACCTTGTACCTCATCGAAGTGTCGGGGGAACACAGGGCATTTAATATGTCTACCGTGTCCATCTATGCTCCAACTACCATACCATCACATTAATAAGAACAACAAGCAGCCATCAGAGCAGCTGGTGAAACATCGGATTGGTTGAGGTGCAAAAGGGAGAGAGGCAGGGGTGCATTCTTTCACCATACCTATTCAATATTTACGCAGAAAATATAATGAGAATTGTCAGAAATGACCAGACTTGTGACAGATATGATCCGCTCAAAATTGGCGGCAACCCTATTCCGGAACTTCGCTATGCAGATGACACGGTCCTCCTTTCAAACAGCGTAAAGGGAATAGAAAATTTAATATTGTCTGTCCGAAAGCACAGTGAGATCAAAATTTGTTCTTGAATTTAAAGAAAACCTAAATAATGTCCACAGATAAAACTGGCTGTCATCCAAAAATAACAATAAATGATGAAGTAACTGAAAATGTCACAAACTTTGAATATCTAGCCTCTATTATAAATAGCAATGGAGACTGTTTGACAGAAATTAAAATGAGGATGGCCATAGCAATGCAAAGATTGAACAGCCTTAAAAGTCTATGGTTAAGCACCAACAAGGAGATCAAAATTAGAATTTTGAGAGCATGCATCTTCCCTGTAGCAACATGCGGATGTGAGTCATGGACTATCTCCCAGTCCTTAAAAAAGAGAATAGGGGCTTTTGAGCTGAAATGCTGTAGAAAGATTCTCTGAATATCTTGGACAAAGAAGAGGAGAAATACTGACACCTTGAAAGATCTGAACATCAAGAAAGATTGGCTAATAAACAGCATCCTGTCTCAGAAGCTGAAATATTTTGGTCATATCAAGCGCTACGACAGATTGGAAAAAATTATAGCAGAAGGCATGGTACCAGGATTAAGGGGCAGGGGCCAGCCGACACGATGATGGGAACAGGATATAAGTGACTCCTTGAGTGTGAAAGTACACGAGACGGGAGAGCTGGCGAGAGACCGAGTTTCTTTCTGGCAGACCGAGATGAGAGCAACATTCTGCAAAGGACCTGCTACATGATGATGATGATGACCTTATCCATATTTCACTCTCCACTAACTACCTGAGACAGTGCCAGTCTTTTCTTTCATTTCCTTTCACCCTAGCATATCTTGGTGTGTATGGCCAAGACAGTTTCTTAAGGTGGGACTTCTGGAGGCTGTCAACCATTTCTAGACAAGATTTTGGCAGTTTGGATCTACTTAGGCACATTCACTGAGTCCGTTGCTGTCAATGTGAGAGTTGCTTTTTCTTTTCCGTATGTCACGCAAATACCACTATGAATGCTGCTATCTCCATCATCATGCTAGAAGTAGTTGAACTGAATGCCCGATTTTCTTCTTTTGCCGTCCTATCATTCATCTGTGCTGTGTGCACCCACACCCTACAAATCACTGAACAGTCTGTGTGAAAACATCACCTGGTCAAGTCAGTTCATGGGGAAGGGCCCTTATTTCAGCATCAGCAGCTGTTTGGCTCCATTCTCTGCATTACCTGCCCAGGATGATTATTGCCTCAATGTGCTCTTGCAGTTTTTTCTCATGCTTCTATCCATTCAGCACCAAGCCTGACATGTTCCAGTAGACAGACTTGGCTAATGATGTTGTCTGCTTCCACAATCCAGGACTGACCCCTTAATAGGTGCTTACCTTTGTTCACCCATAGGCAGCTGTACCTACGTACATATAAAACACAAACACATATGCAGTGGAGTGGTCTGATATAAAAAATGTCACAAAATATCTTGGTGCAACTTTCCATGTCTATTGCATTTGTGAAAAAATGATATTGTTTAGCATGATTTTTTTCATGACTGTATACAAATACAGATGGGTCTGTGTTGAGGGGCAAACGAAGTGTGTGGTGGTTCATGGCGAAGTCGAATGGACGTCGCTTAGTGCAGCAAAGTCTTGCATATGATATCACAAAGTCTAGTTTGAGAATGTAAGTGGAGGCAGACTCTGCTGCCTCCCACTGGCTTGAGAATCAGCTGTACACACATGCCGTGATTGTAACTGACTCACAGAGCATGTTTAGGTGAAGACAGGCATGCTTCCTGCAGAATGGCAAGCTTCATTTTAGAGGCTCTGGGTAGTTAGCATACTTTGGATATTTTCTCCAGGTCATGCCCGTGTGTTGGGAAATGAGCAGGCAGATAGCCTGGCTGGCTCTGCACCACTTGGTGGTGAATTGATGTATGACAAGCTAGATGTTGTGAGGGCCCTTTGGGAATGAGTGAATAGTGCTGATGCGCAGATAGATCATTATGGTCTGAGGAAAATGGCACTGCGGAGGGCTGAGATGTGGGTTTTAATTAACATAAAATTTAACAAGTAACTAACTTTACGATTAATCAATAAAAATAATAAAAAAAAAAAAAAATAGAGTCAAAGCAGTGTTTTTATACGATTTTTTTCCCCAAAATTTTTGATGTTCTTTAAATAAAAATGAACAATCTTAAAACGAAGCAAAGCAACACTCAGGTTCTAGAAAAGGAAATGAATCAGAAGTGAATGAAAAAACAGAATTCCGCCAGGGAAAGCGGTGAACGCAAAGAAGAAGAAGAAGATATTTTACAGTTTTAAAAATAAATTAATCTCTTTTCTTTCAGATTTACGTAGTAAGTACAAGTCAGGCCCTGTTCTCCAAATTTTTAACGATCCACCCCCCGGGTTGTTTGGGGTAAAGTTTTTTTTAAAAATTATATCAGGTTTAATTTATTATTTTACTGTCTAAATTGGACTTAGTGGAAATATATTCATTTCCCAAAGAAATACCTTGAAAGAGGAAGTTTAGTTCCAGGGAAAGCTGATTATTTCAGAAAGAGAACTGTTACTGGGGTTTTTTGTTTTTTATTTTTTTTAAAAAGAAATCAAAAACACAAAAATTATAGTTAAAAATAGTCAAAAAAAAGATTTTTAAACTTGGTTCCAAAATTTTTTAATCCTTAAAAATAAAAATTTTTTTAATTTTTTACAGGGAAATCGGTTTTCCGAAATGGTTATACCCCGTAATATTTCCCCTTGAAAGCAACCATTTCCCTATTTTTTATCATGGCTTTTTTTTTAATTTTTAGTCTTTTGGAAAACTTTCTAGCCCCAAAGGGTTAAGCACCCAGATATTTGCCCATGTGTTCAGACTGAAAAAGTTACCAAATTTTTCATTTCAACCCCCCCCTTTTTTGTGCAGTCTTGGATACGCAATGTTTTTTTTTACTTGTAAATATGTGGACCCACTTATAAGGCTAGCACTCTGCCTGTGTAGATGGTAGGAAAAAAAAAATTTTAATCTTGTCGTAAAATTTTGGTTTTTTTTAGGATTTAATCTCTTTAATTGTTTTCAAAAATGCAGCATAACCACTAGGGGTTGTGGCCATTTTTAGGGGAACAAAAAAACAGCTAAATAATAATTGGCATAAATATGTTATTTTATTTAAAAAATGTTTAAAATTTAAATTTTTGAACGAATCACTGCATGCTTTAAAAAATGCATGGGAGTAACCTTATATTAGTTTTAAGGAAATGCCGAGGATGGGGCCCAAAAAGTCGCCGCGGATCAGAAATTGTGGGTTGTGCCCGCGGGCTGGAAATTTTTTTTTAAAAAGACCTTGACTCTTGGGCGACCCACCCTTGAGGGGACCGGTGCAGTCCTGGGAAGAAAGGTGGCCCCTGGATGCGACCACAGCACCCACCAAGTGCCGATTGATAAAAAAAAGGGGTTTAGCTCAAATTTCCAATACACCAAGTGGGGAAAGGGGGTCCTTTACTTTTTATTATTTTAAAGGTCACGAAGCTTTTATTTTTATCATGTATTATTTTATAATGTTTTAAATTTTTTTTTTTTCGTTTTCTTTCAAATTTTGAATTGGGGGCTTTTGGAAAACCCAAAATTTTGATGGTGACTCATTTCTTTTCACAGAGAAAAGGACCCCTCTCAAACAGCAGACATTAATGGGCATTCAAAGCCCCCGGGACACCCCAATGAATCCACAATTCGGTGGAAGTGTGGTGAAGCCCAAAGTGAATGTTCAAAACATTTTACACATTTCTGTTAAACTTCCTGTGTCTGCAAATTTTAAATTTTTAATTTAAAACGAAAAAAAGCCTTTGTAATCAAAGGGGACCCTAAAAAATTTAGCAGTCAAACCAGGTTAATTTTTTTTGGTTAAAGTTTTTTAAAACTGTTAAAAAGTAAAAACATTTTTACTTTGAAAGAAAATTAAATTTTTTATTTTTCCTCAGGTTTCTGTTTTCTTTTTAGTTTTTTTACCTGCGATTTAAAAAAACCCCTTTTTTAGTTTAAAACCCGTTCAACCAAAGGACGTATATTGGGGCACCTTAAGGTTTTTAAAAAACCCGCTGCCCTACTGTTAGCTTTTATTTTTAAATAAACTATAAACATTTCACCCAAACCATTTTAATAAGCAGTTTTTTGTGCTAATTGCTCTATAGCAGCAGACAGTAATCCCCCTTTTTGTTGGGAGGTAATGAGAAAAATGTGTATTTGTTGATGGGTGAATTCAGTATAGACAGAAATACAATGTTGTGTTTTGAGAGCAAGAAAAATTTTTTTAAACAGTACTTACTTTACATGCTGTAGAATATGCGGATGATTTGGGAGGGTTATTGAATACGCAATGTGCACAATTATGTTCCATATGTTTTGTTTATTTTATTCAGAGTCATTGTTATTTGAAGAATAATGTGCACACAGTAACCCAAAATTTTTATAAAAACCAAATAGTTCAGAGTCCAGTGGAGAGTCTTTTTAATTACCCCGTTTTTCCTTAAAAAAG
>CAJHNH020006647.1:0-11165 GCA_905116865.2 Candidula unifasciata | reverse complement strand
TTTAGTCTCTCTACATTTCACATTGGCGAGATATCTAATGAGAAATTAAAAACCTTTTAAAGCTCATAGGTGACAGAAAAATAGAAAAAAAAAAGTGAAAAAAAAAATTTTACGAAAAAATTTTCCTAAAATTTGTTTGTGCCCTACCAAAAACAGTGAGCCCCAAAAAATTTTTTTTAAAATGAATAGTTACCTAAAACAGAGGTTAAACTGAAGTCGTTTGGATTTTGTTCAATTGGGGGAAACAATGAGATAACATAAAAGACCACAATGACTTTTTTTCCAAATTACCCTTTTGCATTTCACATTTGGCGAGATACTCTAGATGAGAAATTAAACACTTTGAAGCTCATTGGGTGACAGAAAAATAGATAATAAAAGTGAACAAACAAATTATACGAGAATTGATTCTAACAACTTGTGTGTGTCCTACCATCTACACATTGAGTCACAGACATTAGTTTAGCACATCGATTGACACGTTCTAGATGTAGAGTTGTTAAACTGGATTTCTGATTTGGCTTTTTGTACAATCTGTGCAACAATTGAGATAACATAAAAAGGCCACAAATGACATGTTTTGCAGAATTTAATGCTTTTTCGCGGTTGGCCAAAAATCATATTTTCCAAAAAAGTTTGCCATTTAGTCTCAGCCTATCATTTCACACTTGACGAGATACTCTAGATGCTAATTGGAACACTTTTTGGAGCCGGTAGTGAGAGAAAAATAGATAAGATACAAGGCTGCAATACAACATTTTAACGAATAAATGTTCCTAACCAATTGCTTGTGTCCTAACACTAAACATTGAGTCCTAGACAATCGTTTTACACATGAATAGACACAGCTAGATGCAGAGGAGTTAAACTGGAGGTCCTGATTTGGCATTTTTGAACAATCTGCGGGCAACAATTGAAATTACAGATAAATGGCCCACAAGTGACATTTTATAGAATTTAAGCCCTTTCGCGTTTGGCCAAAATCATATTTTCCAAAAAGTTGCCATTTAGTCTCAGTCTATCATTTCACACTACGAGATACTCTAGATGCAGAACTTGAACACTTTGGAGCTCATAGGTGACAAGAAAACTAGATAAGACAAAAGTGAAAAACAAATTTTTACGAAGAAATGATTCTAACAACTTGTTGTGTACTACCACTAACAGTGAGTCCCAGACAATTATTTTACACATGAATAGACACGCTAGATGCAGAGTAGTTAAACTGGATGTCTGATTTGGCATTTTTGTACAATCTGGGGCAACAATGAGATAACATAAAAATGACCACAAGTGACATTTTTCCAGAATTTATGCCTTTCGCGTTTGGCCAAAATCATATTTTCCAAAAAAGTTGCCAATTTAGTCTCAGTCTATCATTTCACACTTGACGAGATACTCTAGATGATAAATTGGACACTTTGGAGCTCATAGGTGACAGAAAAATAGATAAGATAAAAGTGAAAAAACAAAATTTTACGAAGAAATGTTCCTAACAACTTGTTTGTGTCCTACCACTAAACATTGAGTCCCAGACAATTATTTTACACATGAATAGACACGCTAGATGCAGAGTAGTTAAACTGAATGTCTGATTTGGCATTTTGGTACAATCTGGGGGCAACAATTGAGATAACATAAAAATGACCACAAGTGACATTTTTCCAGAATTTATGCCTTTCGCGTTTGGCCAAAATCATATTTGCAAAAAAGTTGCCAATTTAGTCTCAGTCTATCATTTCACACTTGACGAGATACTCTAGATGAGAAATTGGACACTTTGGAGCTCATAGGTGACAGAAAACTAAACAGTGAGTCCCAGACAATTATTTTACACATGAATAGACACGCTAGATGCAGAGTAGTTAAACTGAATGTCTGATTTGGCATTTTGGTACAATCTGGGGGCAACAATTGAGATAACATAAAAATGACCACAAGTGACATTTTTCCAGAATTTATGCCTTTCGCGTTTGGCCAAAATCATATTTTCCAAAAAAAGTTGCCAATTTAGTCTCAGTCTATCATTTCACACTTGACGAGATACTCTAGATGAGAATTGGACACTTTGAAGCTCATAGGTGACAGAAAAATAGATAAGATAAAAGTGAAAAACAAATTTTACGAAGAAATGTTCCTAACAACTTGTTTGTGTCCTACCACTAAACAGTGAGTCCCAGACAATTATTTTACACATGAATAGACACGCTAGATGCAGAGTAGGTAAACTGAATGTCTGATTTGGCATTTTGGTACAATCTGGGGGCAACAATTGAGATAACAAAAATGACCACAAGTGACATTTTTCCAGAATTTATGCCTTTCGCGTTTGGCCAAAATCATATTTTCCAAAAAGTTGCCAATTTAGTCTCAGTCTATCATTTCACACTTGACGAGATACTCTAGATGAGAAATTGGACACTTTGGAGCTCATAGGTGACAGAAAAATAGATAAGATAAAAGTGAAAAAAAACAAATTTACGAAGAAATGTTCCTAACAACTTGTTTGTGTCCTACCACTAAACAGTGAGTCCCAGACAATTATTTTACACATGAATAGACACGCTAGATGCAGAGTAGTTAAACTGGATGTCTGATTTGGCATTTTTGTACAATCTGGGGGCAACAATTGAGATAACATAAAAATGACCACAAGTGACAATTTTGCAGAATTTATGCCTTACGCGTTTGGCCAAAATCATATTTTCAAAAAAGTTGCCAATTTAGTCTCAGTCTATCATTTCACACTTGACGAGATACTCTAGATGATAAATGGGACACTTTGGAGCTCATAGGTGACAGAAAAATAGATAAGATAAAAGTGAAAAACAAATTTTACGAAGAAATGTTCCTAACAACTTGTTTGTGTCCTACCACTAAACATTGAGTCCCAGACAATTATTTTACACATGAATAGACACGCTAGATGCAGAGTAGTTAAACTGAATGTCTGATTTGGCATTTTGGTACAATCTGGGGGCAACAATTGAGATAACATAAAAATGACCACAAGTGACATTTTTCCAGAATTTATGCCTTTCGCGTTTGGCCAAAATCATATTTTCCAAAAGTTGCCAATTTAGTCTCAGTCTATCATTTCACACTTGACGAGATACTCTAGATGAGAAATTGGACACTTTGAAGCTCATAGGTGACAGAAAAATAGATAAGATAAAAGTGAAAAACAAATTTTACGAAGAAATGTTCCTAACAACTTGTTTGTGTCCTACCACTAAACAGTGAGTCCCAGACAATTATTTTACACATGAATAGACACGCTAGATGCAGAGTAGTTAAACTGAATGTCTGATTTGGCATTTTGGTTCAATCTGGGGGCAACAATTGAGATAACATAAAAATGACCACAAGTGACATTTTTCCAGAATTTATGCCTTTCGCGTTTGGCCAAAATCATATTTTCCAAAAAAGTTGCCAATTTAGTCTCAGTCTATCATTTCACACTGGACGAGATACTCTAGATGAGAAATTGGACACTTTGAAGCTCATAGGTGACAGAAAAATAGATAAGAAAGAAGTGAAAAACAAATTTTACGAAGAAATGTTCCTAACAACTTGTTTGTGTCCTACCACTAAACAGTGAGTCCCAGACAATTATTTTACACATGAATAGACACGCTAGATGCAGAGTAGGTAAACTGAATGTCTGATTTGGCATTTTGGTACAATCTGGGGGCAACAATTGAGATAACATAAAAATGACCACAAGTGACATTTTTCCAGAATTTATGCCTTTCGCGTTTGGCCAAAATCATATTTTCCAAAAAGTTGCCAATTTAGTCTCAGTCTATCATTTCACACTTGACGAGATACTCTAGATGAGAAATTGGACACTTTGGAGCTCATAGGTGACAGAAAAATAGATAAGATAAAAGTGAAAAAACAAATTTTACGAAGAAATGTTCCTAACAACTTGTTTGTGTCCTACCACTAAACAGTGAGTCCCAGACAATTATTTTACACATGAATAGACACGCTAGATGCAGAGTAGTTAAACTGGATGTCTGATTTGGCATTTTTGTACAATCTGGGGGCAACAATTGAGATAACATAAAAATGACCACAAGTGACAATTTTGCAGAATTTATGCCTTTCGCGTTTGGCCAAAATCATATTTGCAAAAAAGTTGCCAATTTAGTCTCAGTCTATCATTTCACACTTGACGAGATACTCTAGATGATAAATTGGACACTTTGGAGCTCATAGGTGACAGAAAAATAGATAAGATAAAAGTGAAAAACAAATTTTACGAAGAAATGTTCCTAACAACTTGTTTGTGTCCTACCACTAAACATTGAGTCCCAGACAATTATTTTACACATGAATAGACACGCTAGATGCAGAGTAGGTAAACTGAATGTCTGATTTGGCATTTTGGTACAATCTGGGGCAACAATTGAGATAACATAAAAATGACCACAAGTGACATTTTTCCAGAATTTATGCCTTTCGCGTTTGGCCAAAATCATATTTTCCAAAAAAGTTGCCAATTTAGTCTCAGTCTATCATATCACACTTGACGAGATACTCTAGATGAGAAATTGGACACTTTGGAGCTCATAGGTGACAGAAAAATAGATAAGATAAAAGTGAAAAAACAAATTTTACGAAGAAATGTTCCTAACAACTTGTTTGTGTCCTACCACTAAACAGTGAGAGTCCCAGACAATTATTTTACACATGAATAGACACGCTAGATGCAGAGTAGTTAAACTGAATGTCTGATTTGGCATTTTTGTACAATCTGGGGGCAACAATTGAGATAACATAAAAATGACCACAAGTGACATTTTTTCCAGAATTTATGCCTTTCGCGTTTGGCCAAAATCATATTTTCCAAAAAAGTTGCCAATTTAGTCTCAGTCTATCATTTCACACTTGACGAGATACTCTAGATGAGAAATTGGACACTTTGAAGCTCATAGGTGACAGAAAAATAGATAAGATAAAAGTGAAAAAACAAATTTTACGAAGAAATGTTCCTAACAACTTGTTTGTGTCCTACCACTAAACATTGAGTCCCAGACAATTATTTTACACATGAATAGACACGCTAGATGCAGAGTAGGTAAACTGAATGTCTGATTTGGCATTTTGGTACAATCTGGGGCAACAATTGAGATAACATAAAAATGACCACAAGTGACATTTTTCCAGAATTTATGCCTTTCGCGTTTGGCGAAAATCATATTTACCAAAAAAGTTGCCAATTTAGTCTCAGTCTATCATTTCACACTTGACGAGATACTCTAGATGAGAAATTGGACACTTTGGAGCTCATAGGTGACAGAAAAATAGATAAGATAACAGTGAAAAACAAATTTTACGAAGAAATGTTCCTAACAACTTGTTTGTGTCCTACCACTAAACAGTGAGTCCCAGACAATTATTTTACACATGAATATACACGCTAGATGCAGAGTAGGTAAACTGAATGTCTGATTTGGCATTATGGTACAATCTGGGGGCAACAATTGAGATAACATAAAAATGACCACAAGTGACATTTTTCCAGAATTTATGCCTTTCGCGTTTGGCCAAAATCATATTTCAAAAAAAGTTGCCAATTTAGTCTCAGTCTATCATTTCACACTTGACGAGATACTCTAGATGAGAAATTGGACACTTTGGAGCTCATAGGTGACAGAAAAATAGATAAGATAAAAGGTGAAAAACAAATTTTACGAAGAAATGTTCCTAACAACTTGTTTGTGTCCTACCACTAAACAGTGAGTCCCAGACAATTATTTTACACATGAATAGACACGCTAGATGCAGAGTAGGTAAACTGAAAGTCTGATTTGGCATTTTGGTACAATCTGGGGGCAACAATTGAGATAACATAAAAATGACCACAAGTGACATTTTTCCAGAATTCGCGTTTGGCCAAAATCAGATTTCCTAAAAAGTTGCCAATTTTGTCTCAGTCTATCATTTCACACTTGACGAGATACTCTAGATGAGAAATTGGACACTTTGGAGCTCATAGGTGACAGAAAAATAGATAAGATAAAAGTGAAAAACAAATTTTACGAAGAAATGTTCCTAACAACTTGTTTGTGTCCTACCACTAAACAGTGAGTCCCAGACAATTATTTTACACATGAATAGACACGCTAGATGCAGAGTAGTTAAACTGGATGTCTGATTTGGCATTTTTGTACAATCTGGGGGCAACAATTGAGATAACATAAAAATGACCACAAGTGACATTTTTGCAGAATTTATGCCTTTCGCGTTTGGCCAAAATCATATTTTTGCAAAAAAAGTGCCAATTTAGTCTCAGTCTATCATTTCACACTTGACGAGATACTCTAGATGATAATTGGACACTTTGGAGCTCATAGGTGACAGAAAAATAGATAAGATAAAAGTGAAAAACAAATTTACGAAGAAATGTTCCTAACAACTTGTTGTGTGTCCTACCACTAAACATTGAGTCCCAGACAATTATTTTACACATGAATAGACACGCTAGATGCAGAGTAGGTAAAACTGATGTCTGATTTGGCATTTTGGTACAATCTGGGGGCAACAATTGAGATAACATAAAAATGACCACAAGTGACATTTTTCCAGAATTTATGCCTTTCGCGTTTGGCCAAAATCATATTTTCCAAAAAGTTGCCCAATTTAGTCTCAGTCTATCATTTCACACTTGACGAGATACTCTAGATGAGAAATTGGACACTTTGGAGCTCATAGGTGACAGAAAAATAGATAAGATAAAAGTGAAAAACAAATTTTACGAAGAAATGTTCCTAACAACTTGTTTGTGTCCTACCACTAAACAGTGAGTCCCAGACAATTATTTTACACATGAATAGACACGCTAGATGCAGAGTAGTTAAACTGAATGTCTGATTTGGCATTTTGTACACAATCTGGGGGCAACAATTGAGATAACATAAAAAATGACCACAAGTGACAATTTTTCCAGAATTTATGCCTTTCGCGTTTGGCCAAAATCATATTTTCCAAAAAAAGTTGCCAATTTAGTCTCAGTCTATCATTACACACTTGACGAGATACTCTAGATGAGAAATTGGACACTTTGGAGCTCATAGGTGACAGAAAAAAAAAGATAAGATAAAAGTGAAAAACAAATTTTACGAAGAAATGTTCCTAACAACTTGTTTGTGTCCGACCACTAAACAGTGAGTCCCAGACAATTATTTTACACATGAATAGACACGCTAGATGCAGAGTAGGTAAACTGAATGTCTGATTTGGCATTTTGGTACAATCTGGGGGCAACAATTGAGATAACATAAAAATGACCACAAGTGACATTTTTCAGAATTTATGCCTTTCGTTTTGGCCAAAATCATATTTTCCAAAAAAGTTGCCAATTTAGTCTCAGTCTATCATTTCACACTTGACGAGATACTCTAGATGAGAAATTGGGACACTTTGGAGCTCATAGGTGACAGAAAAATAGATAAGATAAAAGTGAAAAAACAAATTTTACGAAGAAATGTTCCTAACAACTTGTTTGTGTCCTACCACTAAACAGTGAGTCCCAGACAATTATTTTACACATGAATAGACACGCTAGATGCAGAGTAGTTAAACTGGATGTCTGATTTGGCATTTTTGTACAATCTGGGGGCAACAATTGAGAAAACATAAAAATGACCACAAGTGACAATTTTGCAGAATTTATGCCTTTCGCGTTTGGCCAAAATCATATTTTCCAAAAAGTTGCCAATTTAGTCTCAGTCTATCATTTCACACTTGACGAGATACTCTAGATGAGAAATTGGACACTTTGGAGCTCATAGGTGACAGAAAAATAGATAAGATAAAAGTGAAAAACAAATTTTACGAAGAAATGTTCCTAACACTTGTTTGTGTCCTACCACTAAAAAGTAAGTCCCAGACAATTATTTTACACATGAATAGACACGCTAGATGCAGAGTAGGTAAACTGAATGTCTGATTTGGCATTTTGGTACAATCTGGGGGCAACAATTGAGATAACATAAAAATGACCACAAGTGACATTTTTCCAGAATTTATGCCTTTCGCGTTTGGCCAAATCATATTTTTCAAAAAGTTGCCAATTTAGTCTCAGTCTATCATTTCACACTTGACGAGATACTCTAGATGAGAAATTGGACACTTTGGAGCTCATAGGTGACAGAAAAATAGATAAGATAAAAGTGAAAAACAAATTTTACGAAGAAATGTTCCTAACAACTTGTTTGTGTCCTACCACTAAACAGTGAGTCCCAGACAATTATTTTACACATGAATAGACACGCTAGATGCAGAGTAGGTAAACTGAATGTCTGATTTGGCATTTTGGTACAATCTGGGGGGCAACAATTGAGATAACATAAAAATGACCACAAGTGACATTTTTCCAGAATTTATGCCTTTCGCGTTTGGCCAAATCATATTTTCCAAAAAAGTTGCAATTTAGTCTCAGTCTATCATTTCACACTTGACGAGATACTCTAGATGAGAAATTGGACACTTTGGAGCTCATAGGTGACAGAAAAATAGATAAGATAAAAGTGAAAAAACAAATTTTACGAAGAAATGTCCTAACAACTTGTTTGTGTCCTACCACTAAACAGTGAGTCCCAGACAATTATTTTACACATGAATAGACACGCTAGATGCAGAGTATGTAAACTGAATGTCTGATTTGGCATTTTTGGTACAATCTGGGGCAACAATTGAGATAACATAAAAATGACCACAAGTGACATTTTTCCAGAATTTATGCCTTTCGCGTTTGGCCAAAATCATATTTTCAAAAAAGTTGCCAATTTAGTCTCAGTCTATCATTTCACACTTGACGAGATACTCTAGATGAGAAATTGGACACTTTGAAGCTCATAGGTGACAGAAAAATAGATAAGATAAAAGTGAAAAACAAATTTTACGAAGAAATGTTCCTAACAACTTGTTTGTGTCCTACCACTAAACAGTGAGTCCCAGACAATTATTTTACACATGAATAGACACGCTAGATGCAGAGTAGTTAAACTGGATGTCTGATTTGGCATTTTTGTACAATCTGGGGGCAACAATTGAGATAACATAAAAATGACCACAAGTGACATTTTGCAGAATTTATGCCTTTCGCGTTTGGCCAAAATCATATTTGCAAAAAAGTTGCCAATTTAGTCTCAGTCTATCATTTCACACTTGACGAGATACTCTAGATGATAAATTGGACACTTTGGAGCTCATAGGTGACAGAAAAATATAAGATAAAAGTGAAAAACAAATTTTACGAAGAAATGTTCCTAACAACTTGTTTGTGTCCCTACCACTAAACATGAGTCCCAGACAATTATTTTACACATGAATAGACACGCTAGATGCAGAGTAGTTAAACTGGATGTCTGATTTGGCATTTTTGTACAATCTGGGGGCAACAATTGAGATAACAAAAAAAAAAAAAATGACCACAAGTGACAATTTTGCAGAATTTATGCCTTTCGCGTTTGGCCAAAATCATATTTTCCAAAAAGTTGCCAATTTAGTCTCAGTCTATCATTTCACACTTGACGAGATACTCTAGATGAGAAATTGGACACTTTGGAGCTCATAGGTGACAGAAAAATAGATAAGATAAAAGTGAAAAACAAATTTTACGAAGAAATGTTCCTAACAACTTGTTTGTGTCCTACCACTAAACAGTGAGTCCCCAGACAATTATTTTACACATGAATAGACACGCTAGATGCAGAGTAGTTAAACTGAATGTCTGATTTGGCATTTTTGTACAATCTGGGGGCAACAATTGAGATAACATAAAATGACCACAAGTGACAATTTTGCAGAATTTATGCCTTTCGCGTTTGGCCAAAATCATATTTGCAAAAAAGTTTGCCAATTTAGTCTCAGTCTATCATTTCACACTTGACGAGATACTCTAGATGATAAATTGGACACTTTGGAGCTCATAGGTGACAGAAAAATAGATAAGATAAAAGTGAAAAACAAATTTTACGAAATGTTGTCCTAACAACTTGTTTGTGTCCTACCACTAAACATTGAGTCCCAGACAATTATTTTACACATGAATAGACACGCTAGATGCAGAGTAGGTAAACTGAATGTCTGATTTGGCATTTTGGTTCAATCTGGGGGCAACAATTGAGATAACATAAAAATGACCACAAGTGACATTTTTCCAGAATTTATGCCTTTCGCGTTTGGCCAAAATCATATTTTCCAAAAAAGTTGCCAATTTAGTCTCAGTCTATCATTTCACATTTGGCGAGATACTCTAGATGAGAAATTAAACACTTTGAAGCTCATAGGTGACAGAAAAATAGATAAGATAAAAGTGAAAAACAAATTTTACGAAGAAATGTTCCTAACAACTTGTTTGTGTCCTACCACTAAACAGTGAGTCCCAGACAATTATTTTACACATGAATAGTTACGCTAGATGCAGAGTAGGTAAACTGAATGTCTGATTTGGCATTTTGGTACAATCTGGGGGCAACAATTGAGATAACATAAAAATGACCACAAGTGACATTTTTCCAGAATTTATGCCTTTCGCGTTTGGCCAAAATCATATTTTCCAAAAAAGTTGCCAATTTAGTCTCAGTCTATCATTTCACATTTGGCGAGATACTCTAGATGAGAAATTAAACACTTTGAAGCTCATAGGTGGCCCTACCACAAACAGTGAGTCCCAACTTTTTTTACAATTAGCCCGCTAGAGCAGAGTAGTAAACTTAATGTCGATTGGCATTTGGTACAATCGGGGGAAACAATTTAGTAAAAAATGACCAAAATGACTTTTTTTAGATTTTCCCTTTGGGTTTTTTGGCCAAATCATATTTTCCGAAAGTTCCCATTTTGTCTCAGTCTATATTTCCACTGGCAGAACTCAGAGGGAAAAATTGGGACATTTTGAACCCAAAGGGTGAAAAAAAATAGAAAAGAAAAAGTGAAAAAACAAATTTACAAAAAAATATTCTTGACAACTTTTTTGTGCCCTCCACAAAACAGTGAGTTCAGACAATTATTTTACCCAAAAATAAGACGCGATGCAAGTATTAAACTGGATGTCGATTGGCTTTTTTTGGAAAATCGGGGGCAACAATTGAGATAACAAGAAAATTACCAAAATGAAAAATTTTGGGAGAATTTTCCCTTTTCCGCGTTTT
>CAJHNH020006646.1:0-11167 GCA_905116865.2 Candidula unifasciata | reverse complement strand
TTTTGGTTTTTTTTTTTGGTTGTGTTTGTTTTTCTGTTTTTGCTTGTTTTGGTTGGTTTTGCCCTTCTGTGTTCTTTTGTCGGGTTTGTGTCTTTTTTTCTTTTTCGTTTGTCTGTTGGTCTTGCCTTCTGGTTCTTTTTTGTCGGGTTGTGTGTTTTTTTTTTTTTGACTTTTTTCTTTTTCTTTCTTTGTGTTTGTCTTTTTTTTTGTGTTGTTTGTTTTTTTTTTTTTTTTTTCGGTCTTGTCTCCTCTTTTTTTGTTTTTTTTTTTTGTGATGTTTTTATTTTTTGTGTTCTGTCTTGTCTTCTGTGTTTTGTCTTGGTTCCTTTTTTGTCTTGTCTTCTTTGTTCTGTCTTGTCTTCTGTGTTTTCTGTCCTGTTGTGTTTGTCTTCGGTGTTTCTGTCTTCGTGTTTTGTCTTGGCTTGTCTATCATGATTCATCCTGTCTTGTCTGTCTTATCTTGTCAGTTTCTCTTATCATCTGTTTTATCTTGTCTTTAATGTCTTGTCTCAGGCATTTTTGTCTTGTCTTTCCCTGCCTTGTCATGTCTCTCCACAACTGGACCAGTAGAACTTTTGTTGTTGCCTATACTGGTTCAGACTTGTCACAGGTTGTATAACTCTAGTTATTGTTTGTCGTTTGGGGATCTGATCCCCTTTTTTTTAATCGACATACACCCCGGCATTACGAAGTGTTTGCATCGACTTAGCCACAGAGCGAACAAAGAGGAAAAGATGCCAGCATAAAACTAGAAAGTCTGAGTTTGTTAAGGTTCTGTTCTCCCCTGGGAGATGACAGACAGAGGTAGACCCCACAGCTAGCATTGTGGTCTGGTATGTGTAATATTCTTATTCTAAATGCAGGCATCTTTTGTTTTACCCCTAAACAAAACAACAAATTAAGTTAGTTATGTATCCTTTACAAGACACTGTAGAACCAACCCCAGCATTGTTTGGCTGCATATGATTTTACATTATGTAGTTTGTGCACGCTCGCGCTCGAACACACACACACCCACATACATACGTAAACCCATTCACTCACTTACACACACACACAGGCACCCAACAGACACATGCATCCACATACATACAAACATGCACACACACACACACACACACACATACATACATACATACATACATACATACATACATACATACATACATACATACATACATACATACATACATACATACATACATACACACACATGCACACTCTCATACACACTCATACACACAGTCACCCACACACACATATAGTCTAAAACACACAGGCATACAACCCAGACACATACAGACACACACACACATATACATACACAATCGAAGAAGAAGCCCCATTTTGGGTAGAAATAGACACACTGCCCCTAACAAAGTAATTGGAGGCCAGTAATAAGGGATGTTTCCTTCACAGTTAGGGTGCATCTACCCAAGAGGCAAGGAACCATCAGTCTGCCTACAAATTGGCCAGATCTGTAAAATGGATGCGCACATAAAACTCAAGTTCTAGATGAAGATCAAAGTCAGGACTTTGACAGCAACAAAAACTTTCTGCTGGAATTTGCAGAAAAAAAGCAGAAGACGAGATTATGTGAATTGCAGTGTATTTGACACTGCCAGGTGTGTTACGCTGAGTAATAATAATGATGTCAACATAGTAGAGCCCTTTGTCTGGGTGCTGTGATTGACTTGTGTGTGTCATCAGATATCTGTCCGAGTTGGATCTGGTGATTCAAGACTTCACTCAGTTGGTTGGAGGTGTTGTCTGGCTGGTCAGGGATGGAGAGAACTATGTTGATGGAAGCAATGCCATCGAGTGCTCCAACACAGAAGAGACTGGTAGGTCTTGAGTTGGTGACTTCAGTGTCATATGTTGTGATCTGTAGTGGTGACTTCAGTGTCATATGTTGTGATCTGTAGTGGTGACTTCAGTGTCATATGTTGTGATCTGTAGTGGTGACTTCAGTGTCATATGTTGTGATTTGTAGTGTTAACTTCAGTGTCATATGTTGTGATCTGTAGTGGTGACTTCAGTGTCATATGTTGTGATTTGTAGTGTTAACTTCAGTGTCATATGTTGTGATCTGTAGTGGTGACTTCAGTGTCATATGTTGTGATCTGTAGTGGTGACTTCAATGTCATATGTTGTGATCTGTAGTGGTGACTTCAGTGTCATATGTTGTGATCTGTAGTGGTGACTTCAGTGTCATATGTTGTGATCTGTAGTGGTGACTGCAGTGTCATATGTTGTGATCTGTAGTGTTAACTTCAGTGTCATATGTTGTGATCTGTAGTTGTGACTACAGTGTCATATGTTGTGATTTGTTGTGGTGACTTCAGTGTCATATGTTGTGATCTGTAGTGGTGACTTCAGTGTCATATGTTGTGATCTGTAGTGGTGACTTCAGTGTCATATGTTGTGATCTGTAGTGGTGACTTCAGTGTCATATGTTGTGATCTGTAGTGGTGACTTCAGTGTCATATGTTGTGATCTGTAGTGGTGACTTCAGTGTCATATGTTGTGATCTGTAGTGGTGACTTCAGTGACATATGTTGTGATCTGTAGTGGTGACTTCAGTGTCATATGTTGTGGTCTGTAGTGGTGACTTCAGTGTCATATGTTGTGATTTGTAGTGGTGACTTCAGTGTCATATGTTGTGATCTGTAGTATTAACTTCAGTGTCATATGTTGTGATTGTGATTTGTATCGGTGACTTAGTGAGTCTTGCACTGACCTCTCGAACCTTAGATCATTAGGGTTAACCTAGCCACTAAAATGGATCTCTCTTGAGGTTACTCTGAGGCTGCTGTGTGATGGGGTTCTTCTTCAGCATTCAACTTGAAAAGGACAGTTGGCATGTTTTTGTTTGGTTTACATCTAGGCTGTGAAATCTACACATTTATTGGATGCCAGGCCAACAAAAAAACTGCTTGTTTGCTGGTGATTTGTTCATTGCATTGTGTTTTATTGTAAAGGGGGGGGGGGGGGCAATTTCATTGTTAGGGGGGGGAGGGCAGTTTGATTGTTAAAGGGGGAGTGGTGGGTTCGATATTGAACTCGTCCAGAGGTGAGTTTAAGTTACATAAGGGGTATAAGAATTTTAGAAAGGCTTCAATGGGAGATGGCACAGAAAAGGTTGGGAACCACTGTTATTTTGCCTTTAGATTTCCAGTTGTTGTTATCGATCCAGCAGCGCATGAGCTTTGGCTGAATGCCATGTAGTGGAATTTGCATGTTTTCACAAGCTGTTCTTTTCCTCCATACAAGGTGTTCCACTTGTCTGGTCTCGGAGGGAGTAGCGTTCTTCTTTAGATTTCCATTAAACTGTAACAGTTTCTCGTCTGCAGGGGCCATGGATCGTTTTGTCACAGTAATGTCTGCTCGCAGTGCTGTAGGTCACGATGCCAAAGGTTGCATACATATGGTGCAGGTCAATGGCAGAACTGATGTTTCAGGGTGGGTAGCTGGAAGATTGTGTGTCTTCTCTTCCCCCCCCCCCCCCCCCCCCCCCAAATGGCAAATAGATCTGTATTGTTGTTCCTATTCTTCCCAGGGGAATTATATATTGCATCTGTAGTACTGTTTCTATATTTCCTGGATGAATTAGTTATTGGATCTGTAGTACTGTTTCTGTATTCCCTGGATGAATTAGATATTGGATCTGTAGTACTGTTCTGTATTCCATGAATGAATCAGATATTGGATCTGTAGTACTTTTCTCCATAAATAAATTAGAATTTTCGAAACCTTAATCCATGTGTGGGTGCTGGGGTCCCATTGTGGGGGAATTCGAGTAGACCAAAATCCTCAACAAGAGTGTCATAGGAGTTTACCAACTGGGGGCATCTTTTGAGAGGCAAGGAACCAACAGTCTGCAAACAAATAAGCCAGATCTGTGAACGGTTGTGCATGCAACACTCAGGTTTTCGAACAAGACTCAAGTCTAAAGATGGAAGAACACCCAGAATTTTTGGCCAGAATTTAAAGCTGGTGAAGATCTGGGGGTAAAGATCTATTTTCCACATATAAGTGCTGAATATTAAATTAAGAATCGACATCACAGCAAGCGTGAAAACCCCCATAAGCGCTCTGTCCCCTTCTTCAGCAGCAAGCGAAGAGTTCCAGTTCTGATGGCACCAGTAACTGTATATCGGTCTCTCCTTTCCCCTAAGTGTTATGCGTTTTGTTGAGTGTTTTCCATACATTTGTACATTCGGATGTCTATGTGACGACCTTCACTGCAAACAAGTGTACAGATGCCTACTCCCCCCCCCCCCATATACACACACACACACACACACACATATGTGCTTACAAATGCACAGCACTTCCACACATAGAAACACATGCACATTATACATATTTCCCCTTTCCCTCCCTGAATCTAACCTTTGTTATTACCTGCATAGCTACAAGTGTAACAACAATTATTTTTAAAAAAGTTCTCTTTTCCCTCACACAGATATAAGTACAACTACTCATTTATACACACACACACATATATGCATGCACACACACTCACACACAAACCTGCACTCAGACACACTCACACACCCTCAGTCAGAATCACACACACACATACATTGGTGCACACACACACACCTGCGCACACACAGAGCTGTCTTGAAAATATTCACAGGTTGAATCTATATAAATTTGCTGACCTGCTGATAGAGCTTGGCATAGTGAATGCTGTTAATCTGGATGGTGGAGGTTCGACCACAGTCATTATCAACGGCACCCTAGTGAACTACCCAACGGACCAGTGGTAAGTGTCAGAAATGTCTCGTAAAGTTTTGTCTGCTTGTAGAGTTTAATTCTTCTTCTTCTTCTTCGCATTCACCAGCTGTAAACTCGTACGTAAAGTTCTGGTTGGTCATCCACTTCTGAACTTTGGTCCTGTTTCCCTGACTTGAGTTTTGGGTGCACATCCGTTTCACAGATCTAGGTTATTGGATGCAGACTTTTGGTTCCTTGCCTTTCATGCAGTTGCAACAGGTTATGGATGGAGACCAAAGCTTAGGAGTGGATGAACAGCCAAAAGTTTCCTTTAGAGTTTACAACTGGCGAATGCTAAGAAGAAGAAGAAGGTTGTATTGTAGGAAGTCCCCATGTGGGTTCCAGGGCTCCATTGTGGGGAAAATTAGAAAGACACACTGCCGCCCCAACTAGCATGTCGTAGAAGTCTACCAATTAGGAACTTCCTTGGAAATGGGAGTGCATCTGCCCGACCTGCAAGGAACAATCAACTACTGCATACAAATAAGCCAGTAAAAGGATTTACATGCAAAACTCAGCCCCTGACACAAAGCCAAAGTACAGATGGACGAACAACCAGTTGTTTCTGCTGTAGCTGACAGCTGGTGAAAGAAGAAGAAGAAATATTGTAAGACGCCCTGTTTAGAAATGGAGTACAGCATGGTCTTCACATTCTGGCTATCATCTTCTCGTGATGCTGATGAGGTCCCTTTCAGTGACATTTGTAACTTGGAAGCAGACATTATGTGGAGCTTCTCTTTGGGAGTTTGCTCCCTTTGAAACTAGAGCAATGTTGGGTTTAGCCATGACAAGTGGAGCCAGATCTAAACATGACTGGGTGCAATGTTGAGTTTAGCCATGACAAGTGGAGCCAGATCTAAACATGACTGGGTGCAATGTTGAGTTTAGCCATGACAAATGGAGCCAGATCTAAACATGGCTAGGTGCAATGTTGAGTTTAGCTAAGACAAGTGGAGCCAGATCTAAACATGACTGGGGGCAATGTTGAGTTTAGCTAAGACAAGTGGAGCCAGATCTAAACATGACTGGGTGCAATGTTGAGTTTAGCCATGACAAGTGGAGCCAGATCTAAACATGACTGGGTGCAATGTTGAGTTTAGCCATGACAAATGGAGCCAGATCTAAACATGACTGGGTGCAATGTTGAGTTTAGTCATGACAAGTGGAGCCAGATCTAAACATGGCTGGGTGCAATGTTGAGTTTAGCCATGACAAGTGGAGCCAGATCTAAACATGACTGGGTGCAATGTTGAGTTTAGCTAAGACAAGTGGAGCCAGATCTAAACATGACTGGGTGCACTGTTGAGTTTAGCTAAGACAAGTGGAGCCAGATCTAAACAAGGCTAGATTCAATTACTCTTTTTCACTCAGTCTCTTGGCTCAAGTCATTTGCACATTCCCCTGTGTTTTTCCATCATTCACTCACATAATTCATGATTTATTTTACTTGACTTGCGCCTGTCAATCTGCTTGCTTGCCATGCATTCAAATATGTAACTGGTTCACCCTTAACCCAGTTCATCCGAACTAAGGTACATTATTTATAGTTATTATTTAAACTCATTATTTATGCCTACATTAATTATCAGGAGAAACTGTCTCATTTTACTAGGGTTTCCATATTTTGATCATACGAAATAAGAAAACTTCTCCTGATGTTAGATTAAGTGTCTGTGCCATCTCCATGGGTGAAGTCTGCCTACAGTCTACCACTGTTGCCTTTGGGAATAATACTTGGGGAGGCACCAGTCTCTTTCACAGTAGAACTCTTGTACAGTTTTACAAAAACCATGAAAACAATTTGTGTTTACCGTCTACCCCTGGGAAGGAACACTAGTATTAGAGGATCATGGCAGTAAATTCTCCTAACATGAAATCGCATTCAAAATATGTTGCAAGTGTATATTTTTTTTCCGGATAACCTCATCTCTTTATAACGTCTTTTTGTTTTTAGCTTTTATGTTTGTATGTGCAGCAAATGTTCATAAAATTATCTGTCTGTAAAACGTTTGAAATTAAATTGTACAAGTTAAACTGACCTGACTGAATCCATACTTCCCTGTGTGGGTCTCAGGGCCACATTATTGTAGAAACAAGAGTAGACCCACTGTCTCCCCAGCAAGCATGTCATAGGAGTCGAATAACTGGGGGCTTCCTTCGAAATCAGACTACATCTGTTCCAACGGCAAGGAATAACCAACTGCACACAAATAAGCCAGTAAAACAGATGTACAAGCAAAACTCAGGCCCTGGTACAAAGCCAAAGTCCAAATGGACGAACAACCAGGACTTTGCGCCGGAGCTCACAGCCAGTGAACAAAGAAGAAGAAACCACACTGAGATGATTCCTCTCACTGGGCCTTGGACATGGATGAAGAAAATACTCTTTCTGCCTAAGCACTGTCTGCTGAAAAAAGCAAAGTAGAACTCTACCATCTTCACAATTTCAGAGTAAATTTGGGGACTGTAGTTGGCATGGCCAGTGTACAGAAGGTGGGTGTCTGGCTTCTGTTCCTGTGTGTGTTGTTGTTGAGTAAAAGTAATTTCAATTATATTCCAGGATATACTGGTGTTGTAGGAGTTGAAAGTGCAGATGGGTTGGTTAACTGTCCCAGTGCATCAGAGGGTTAGATGGAAGGATAAGGGAGATAGGTTGACTGGTTGTCCCAAAACATCAGAAATGGTGACAGATTCGCTTGTTGATTAAATATTTCTCTGCCTCAGCTTATCCCTATTTCTCTATGCCATCTTCTCATCACTTCTCTGCCTCATCATCTCATCAAATCTCTGCCTCAACATCTCATCACTTCTCTGCCTCATCATATCATCACATCCCTGCCTTATCATCTCATCACTTCTCTGCCCCATCATCTCATCATTTCTCTGCCTCATTTCATCACATCCCTGCCTTATCATCTCATCACTTCTCTGCCCCATCATCTCATCACTTCTCTGCCCCATTATCTCATCATTTCTCTGCCTCATTTCATCACATCTCTGCCTCATCTTTTACTCAGTTTTTTACCTCATCACATCTCTTCCTCATTATCCCACCATTTCTCTGCCTCATCATTTCATCACCTATCTGCCTCATATTCTACTCAGTTCTTTGCCTCATCATCTCATCACTTCTCTGCCTCATCATCTCATTACTTCTCAGTCTCATCATTTCATCACCTCTTTGCCTCATCATCTCTTCACATCTCTACCTCATTATCTTATCATTTCACCGTAGCCTTTTTAAATTCATGCTTACTAGTGATTATATGCCACCATAGATGTAGTTAATAATTCACATGCATTATCATCTTACTTATTTGTGTGCATTATGTGGATCTGTGTGTGTGTAATTGTTAGTGTGTGTGTATGTATGTGGTTATACGTATGTATTTTTAGGTTTGTAAATATGTGTGTGTTTTTATGTATGTTGTAAGGATATGGGTGTATATATGTGGGTGTATGTGTGATTGTAAATGAATGTGATAGTAGGTGTGTGTGTATTATGTATGCAAGTATGTATGTATGCAGGCATATATATGTGAATGTTTGTAGGAGGGTGTCTGTGTGATTATTTATGTGTGTATGCATGCATATGTGTCTATGTATGTTATGTGTGTGTGTGTATGCATGTATGTGTGTATGTATGCATGTATGTATGTGTGCATGTTGATGGATGCATGCATGCATATGTATCTGTGTAAGTATGTGTGTGTATTTAGGTGTGTTTGCAAGTTTGTATATATGTTTGTAAGTATATGAGTATATGTATGGATGTGTGTATGTATGAATGTATGTGTGTATGCATGTATGTCTATGTAAGTAGTTGTTTGTGTTTTATGTTTGTATATGTATGTATGTATGTTGATGCATGTTTGTATTATGTATGCATGTAGATTTAGCCTATGTATGTATGTTTTCATGTGGATGTGTGTATGTAGGTGTGTGTATGTATTATGTATGTCTGTATGTATGAGAATGTATGTATGTAAATGTAGCTGTGTAAGTATGTGTTTGTGTATTTATGTATGTATGTGGGTGAACGTAGGTATATGTAGCTGTGTAGGTATGTGGGTGTTTGTGTTTATTTATAAATGTATGCAAGTATGCATGTGTGTGTATGTATGTGGATATATGAAAGTATTTTTAGGTTTGTAAGTATATGTGTGTATTTATGTATCTATGTTGTAAGTATGTGTGATAGTATATGAGTGTATGTGTGTATGCATGTGTGTATGTATGCAATATCTGTATAGGTGATTGTATATATGTGTGTATTCATGCATGTGTGTGTATGTATGTATGTGGGCATGTATGTATGTATGTACCTATATGTGTACATATGCATGTTGGTGGATGTATGTATGCATATTTAGCTGTGTAAGTATGTGGGTGTATAAGTGTGTATTTAAGTATGTATGTATGTGTGTAAAGATGTGAGTGTAAGTATAAACATGTGTATGTATGCATGTTTGTGTATGTATGTGTGAATGTATGTATGCATGTATGTGGGTGTATGTGTTCATGTAAGTGTAAACGTGTGGTTGTGGGCATATGTTTGTGTCTGTATATGTGATTGTATATGTGTGTATGCATGTAAAGGTGAGTGTGTATGGAATGTGTGTGTGCATGTATGTCCATAAATGTATGTGTGTGTGTGTTTTCTGTTTGTGCATTTATGTCTATGTATGGGTTTTATGTTTGTATTTATATGTAGATGCTTGTGTGTATGTATCACATGTTTGTATATGAGATTGCATGTATGAGAACATAGGCATATGTATAAATGTGTGTTAGTGTGTACAATTGTGTACACATGAAGTGTTAATGCATTATTCTATAATTTATATGTCTTTATTATATCCATAACATGCATTATTGATAACAGGTAATGGTACTCTGAAAAATGAGTGCCTAGAAGGGCTAAATGTCAGACGGGCCTGCGTGCCCAATTTGTAACCCTTTGAAAATAAAGTTTGTTTGTTCGTTCGTTCATTCTGCCACTTCATCTCATCACATCTCTGCCTCATCATCTCATCACATCTCTACCTCATCATTCTTATCACATCTCTGCCTCATTATCTCATCACATCTTTACCTCATCACATCTCTACCTGATCCTCATCAATTCTCTGCCTCATCGTCAAATTACATCTCTGCCTCATCATCTCATTACATCTCTGCCTCACCATCCCATTACATCTCTGCCTTATCATCTCATCACATCTCTGCCTCATCATCTCATCAATTCTCTTTCTCATCATCTCATCACATCTCTACCTCATCATCTCATCAATTTTCTGCCTCATAATCTTTTCACATCTCTATCTCATCACATCTCTGTCTCATCATCTCATCATAACTCTGCCTCATCATTTCATTACATCTCTGCCTCATCTCATCACAAATCTGCTTCATCTCATCACATCTGTCTCATCATCTCATCACATCTCTGTCTCATCATCTCATCACACCTCTGTCTCATCATCTCATCACAACTCTGCCCCATTATTTCATTACATCTCTGCCTCATCATCTCATCACATCTCTGCCTCATTATCTCATCACATCTCTGCCTCATCATCTCATCACATCTCTGCCTCATCATCTCATTACATCTGTGCCTCATCATCTCATTACATCTCTACCTCCTCATCTCATCACATCTGTGTCTCATCACATCTGTGCCTCATCATCTCATCACATCTCTGCCTCATCATCTCATTACATCTCTGCCTCATCATCTCAATACATCTCTGCCTCATCATCTCATCACATCTCTGCCTCATCATCTCATTACATTTCTGCCTCATCATCTCATTACATCTGCCTCATCATCTCATTACATCTCTGCCTCATCATCTCATCACATCTGTGCCTCCTCATCTCATCACATCTGGGCCTCATCAGCTCATCACATCACTGCCTCATCTTCTCATCAATTCTCTGCCTCACCTCTTTCAGTTCCCCGTCTTTTATTCTTCTCAGTACTCTGCCACACCTAATCATGTCATCAATTCTCTACCTCATCATCTCATCACATCTGTGCCTCATCAGCTCATCACATCTCTGCCTTATGATCTCATCACATCTCTCCCTTGTCTAGTCACATCTCTGCCTCATCTTCTCATCACATCTCTGCCTCATCTTCTCATCACATCTCTGCCTCATCTTCTCATCACATCTCTGCCTCATCTTCTCATCACATCTCTGCCTCATCTTCTCAGCACATCTCTGCCTCATCTTCTCATCACATCTCTGCCTCATCATCTCATCACATCTCTGCCTCATCATCTCATCACATCTCTGCCTCATCTTCTCATCACATCTCTGCCTCATCAGCTCACAACACCTGTGCGCTACATCAGGTCATCACATCTCTGCC
>CAJHNH020006645.1:410000-422286 GCA_905116865.2 Candidula unifasciata | reverse complement strand
AACTCCACCCTGTTTGCAGCACTTTAGCTTTGAACTCCTCCACTATGTGCTGGCGACTGAGCTCAAAGTCTTTGCCAGGATCGGCAGTGGAATGTGCAATGGGAGTGACAAAGAGAAAGCTGAGTAACACAAGCATGCAATGTATCGTGTAGGGGATTAAAAGGGAGGTAATAGCTGTCCTTGGAACAATCCTTAGTATATGCTTCATATTCAGGCAGATGTGTTCAGAGTCACTAGTAGTGTTACAATTTTCAGCTGAACTGATGCTTTGTTTGATTTCTTGTCCTTGTTATTGGAGTTACTCTTAAATGAAGGTTCGTTTTGTCAGTGAGCTTGATATTTCAGGTGTGGAACTTGAAATACAGGCATGATGGTTTCAGTCTTCGAGTCCTCTGGTTATTTCCCCTGATTTATATATTGCGGAAGTGAAGAATCTGTTTCAACTTTGCAGGTAATTTCCTAAATTAGAAAAACAAATAAAAGTAAAGAAATTTTTAAAGTCTTAAAAATACACGTAGATAGGTAATATCTATTAAATATAAACAACTCATTTAGGGCAAATAGACTTCATATATGGCTATAGAAAAGTTTTTTTATTTATTATATATTTTAAAACAATTTCGCAGTCCTTAATAAGAAAAATTGAGGCTTTGGAACTAAAATACTATAAGAAAATTCTAAGAATACTGTGAAGAAAAGAAATACTGACATTCTAAACAGATTTTAAGATCAAGGAAGATTGGCTAATAAATAGCATCTCATCTCGGAAGCTGACATTTTGTTGTCACAGCAAGCGTCTCGGTGGATTGGGAAAACAGAATAATTGTAGATGGCATGGTACCAGGAAGAAGGGGTAGGGACCGACCAGCACGAAGATGGGCACAGGATATAAGGGACTCCTTTGTGATGACAGTGCACGAAACGGGAGAGTTAGTGAGAGACCAAGTTTCTTTTAGGCAGACCGTAAGGAGAGCGACGTTCTGCAAAGGACCTTCTACATGATTATGATATACTTTAATATTTTTCACTGAATAATTTACACTGAAAATGTCAAATGGTGATGTGTTATAAGCATGTGAATAGCATTTCAGTTGAAACATTAGATTCTTACACTTTTTTTGGGCCTAGCGCGCCCTGTTCTTTTAACAAATTTCTCATCCATCCATTAAAAGTTTTCCTGATTCGTTTAATGGCTACAGTAGAAACCAAACAGTGAAATCGAATTGTTATTAATGCCGCGTTTCGTCTCTCGGAAACAACGCTCCAGGAATGTATATCCGATTTTTTAAAGTAATCTACGTGTTATTGATCTTATTCGTTAGCCCGTCCGGTAGACAGTTGTCCTATTTTCCGAGTCGACGGGTGGGACAAGGTTAGAGAAAATTGACGAAATGCAACTAACAGCGGCATCAAATATTAGACAACAGGGAAGGCTAAACTGGTCAACAAATGCCTGCAGAAGATGTGTCGGCCGAGTGAACTCTGCTGTTTCAATGAAAGAAAGGATGTTGAATATTTTCCCGTCATTAATAAGGCGCTATGTTTATACATCTTACTCATACGATTAGAAGTTTCTCTACACGTCACACACATTACATTTTGTTTTTACGCACGTAACAATGACTAACTTAGCCAGACCTTTGCATATATAAATAGAATAGTTACGTGTCCTTTGTAATCAATTATAAACGGGCGAAACAATGAAGTCAATACCTGCATTACGAATCCTGATAAATGGTTTTAAACTGTTCTCAAATCATAGAAAGGTATGAGTGTTTACAGTAATTCTTCTTCTTTGTTTTTTTTTTTTTTTTTTTTTTCTTCTTCTTCTTCTTCTTCTTCTTCTTCTTCTTCTTCTTCTTCTTCTTTTTCTTCTTCTTCTTCTTCTTCTTCTTCTTCTTCTTTGTCTTCTTCTTTTTATTTTTCTTCTTCTTCTTCTTCTTCTTCTTCTTCTTCTTCTTCTTCTTCTTCTTCTTCTTCTTCTTCTTCTTCTTCTTCTTCTTCTTCTTCTTCTTCTTCTTCTTCTTCTTCTTTTACGTCTTCTTCTTCTTTTCCTTCTTCGCTTCGTTACATTTTCCTCCCGTGAAGAATACTGGTTGATCTTCCATTAAATACGATCGACGTGACACTGACCCCATCACCCAGTGAATGTCGTCAGTCTTTAACCACAAGTAAGCCTAAAACGGTATTTGCTTCTTACCAATGGCAAAAAAAGGTCCCTTTATTTTCCTAGCAACGACCCCCTCCCCACCCTCCACCCCCCCCTCCCCTGTCTGGGGTCAGGGGCTTCAACTGGAGGGAAAGGGGGGGGGGAGATAATAGACCCCCTGCACCTCCTAATAAACATGTCATAAAAACGACTAATTAGACGTGTCTCCTTCCAATTATGACTGCATCTGACGATAGACAAGGAACCAACAGTCTGCATACAAATATGTCGGATCTGTACAACCAATGTATACGTAAAACTCAAGTTTTTAATAAGAATGAGGTCTAGAAGTGGACAAACAACCAGAATGTTCAGCTGGTTGACTGCTTGTGAACTGCCTTGTGGGTCTGCTGTCAGGACTGAGATTTTATCACAGGGTTGTAAACCTTCAGGCAGCAGTCTGGAGGGGATAACCGATCGATCGATACTTTAAATTGATAACTGTCTTGATTAACAGAAGTTACAATAACATGAGGCAGAACAGTTAAAAATAACAAACACTGAAGGGATTGGGCAGTTAAAGTGTTTACATGAAACATTGACTTTAGTGAACAACTGGGCAGTTGAAGTGTTTACATGAAACATTGACTTTAGTGAACAACTGGGCAGTTGAAGTGTTTACATGAAACATTGACTTTAGTGAACAACTGGGCAGTTGAAGTGTTTACATGAAACATTGACTTTAGTGAACAACTGGGCAGTTGAAGTGTTTACATGAAACATTGACTTTAGTGAACAACTGGGCAGTTGAAGTGTTTACATGAAACATTGACTTTAGTGAACAACTGGGCAGTTGAAGTGTTTACATGAAACATTGACTTTAGTGAACAACTGGGCAGTTGAAGTGTTTACATGAAACAGTGACTTTAGTGAACAACTGGGCAGTTGAAGTGTTTACATGAAACATTGACTTCAGTGAACAACTGGGCAGTTGAAGTGTTTACATGAAACAGTGACTTTAGTGAACAACTGGGCAGTTGAAGTGTTTACATGAAACAGTGACTTTAGTGAACAACTGGGCAGTTGAAGTGTTTACATGAAGCAATGACTTCAGTGAACAACTGGGCAGTTGAAGTGTTTACATGAAACAGTGACTTTAGTGAACAACTGGGCAGTTGAAGTGTTTACATGAAACATTGACTTTTTTAAAGTTTCCCAACAACTCGTAAATAGTAACGAGTTTGTAAGAGAGATTGTGCCATTGGTAAGAAAGAAAGAAAGAAAGAAAGAAAGAAAAGAAAGAAAGAAAGAAAGAAAGAAGAAAGAAAGAAAGAAAAGAAAGAAAAGAAAGAAAGAAAGAAAGAAAAAGAAAGAAAGAAAGAAAGAAAGAAAGAAAGAAAGAAAGAAAGAAAGAAAGAAAGAAAGAAAGAAAGAAAGAAAGAAACTCCCGAAAGAAAGAAAGAAAGAAAGAAAAAGAAAGAAAGAAAAGAAAGAAAGAAAAGAAAGAAAAGAAAGAGAAGAAAGAAAGAAAGAAAGAAAGAAAAGAAAGAAAGAAAGAAAGAAAGAAAGAAAGAAAGAAAGTCAGTCAGACAGACAGACAGACAGACAGACAGACAGACAGACAGACAGACAGACAGACAGACAGACAGACAGACAGACAGACAGACAGACAGACAGACAGACAGACAGAAAAACAGAAAAACAGAAAAACAGAAAAACAGAAAGAAAGAAAGAAAGAAAGAAAGAAAGAAAGAAAGAAAGAAAGAAAGAAAGACAGACAGACAGACAGACAGACAGACAGACAGACAGACAGACAGACAGACAGACAGACAGACAGACAGACAGACAGACAGACAGACAGACAGACAGACAGACAGACAGACAGACAGACAGACAGACAGACAGACAGACAGACAGACAGACAGACAGACAGACAGACAGACAGACAGACAGACAGACAGACAGACAGACAGACAGAAAAAAGAAAGACAGAAATTAAGAAAGACAGAAATGAAGAAAGAAAGAGTGCGCATAAATAATTACAAAAAGTAATAAATAGGTGGAGATATAATGCATTTCTTAGTACCGAATGACCTAAGCAACGTAATTAATGATTATCGTACTTTTAAAAAAAATAATAATAAACGTACTATAAAAAAATATTCTTTATAACTCGAAATAATTAATGTCTAAACTCAAGCGTGTATTACAAAAACTTACCAACTACAACGGCCGCTGACATAAAGTGTCTTTTAGCCACTTTAAGGAAGCTCAGTATAATAGACACCAAACTGTGAACTGTGTTCCAGTGTCGTTAGTAATCAGTGATCTAAGTTCCTTATCTGGGTAGTGCACTGTTGTTTAAGACGTTGTCGTCTCCCAACCAACAAATATACATGATCTACCAACGTTCCTTTGCCACTGATTTAAATAGTCCATTATTTCCTGCTACGGTGGCGCGGTGGAGTTCTGTCCTTGTCTCGCTGACCTACCAGAGGACTGTCATATGTGACGGGGGGATGGCGTTTACCACGCCTTGTCGCCTGCGCTACAAAGTCGGTCACGCTTGGATTGTCCTGATTACATTGTATGATGTGCAGCCGGGGTTTTGGTTTAAGCCGTTAGGTGAGGTAGGTACAGTAGGGTTAAAAAAAGGGGGGGGGGTGTTCTGACTTTAGGGCACGAATACAGGCATAGGTTGGCTATGAGTGGGTGGATGAGGGAGTGGTAGTGGACAAGAGAGGGGGTAAGTGAGCTGGTGGGTTACGGTGAGATAGAATGAGTAAGTAAGGTTGGTGGGTCAGTCAGTCAGTAAGTGAGTTAAGGGGGTGAGTAAGTAGATTGGTGGGTAGGTGCGTGAGTCAGCCATTCAGTCAGTCGGTCAGTGAGTTTCTAAGCGAGTGAGTACGTGTGTGAGTGAACGTGTGCGTACGTGAGTGCGCGTGTTGGTGAATGGGTGGATTGGTGAGTCAGTCAGTCAGTCAGCCGATCAGTGATCTATTGAGTGAGTGAATGAGTTGGCGAATGGGTAAGTAAATAATTAGATAGTAAGATAATCAGTGAGTGAATCCATGAGTTAATGAGTGAGTGAGTTAGAGAAAGATAGACTGAGTGAATGAGACAGTGAGTGAGTGAGTGAGTGAATGAGTGAGTGAGTGAGTGAGTGAGTGAGTGAGTGAGTGAGTGAGTGAGTGAGTGAGTGAGTGAGTGAGTGAGTGAGTGAGTGAGTGAGTGAGTGAGTGAGTGAGTGAGTGAGTGAGTGAGTTAAATCAACTAGAAACACAGGTATCAGAAACGCATATTTGGCTCTCTCTCTCTCTCCCTCCCTCTCTCTCTCTCTCTCTCTCTCTCTCTCTCTCTCTCTCTCTCTCTCTCTCTCTCTCTCTCTCTCTCTCTCTCTCTCTCTCTCTCTCTCTCTCTCTCTGGCTGAGCTGTCAAGCAGTTCGCCTTGCTATCGAAAGGACAAAAGACTGTTTTTTGGCTGCGTCTTTCAGTTAATGCATGCAATATTTCAGAGAAAATTCTAAAGAACATCGCCGGAGTGCGACTCTCTGTTCTTACCCGTAAACTGCATTTTAATATTCTGGTTAAACAGAATAGACAGAGAAAGACGGGGGTAGGGGAGAGAGAGGGGGGAGAGAGAGACAGACAGACAGACAGAAACTTACACATAAAATGGGAGAAAAGCAAAACCTCCTAAGCTTATCGACAAAACTTATAATGGTGAGTGTAGGTACTTTTTACACACTGACTTTCAGTTTCTATTTCTTTTTAATTTTGATGTTAGCATCATTGATTTCCTGGATTCTAGGTTTGAACTGACTCTCACATAAATTACCGTACATTTATGAAATACGCAGGCGTCGATGGAAATGAAAGAGCTGATAGGTTGGCTGGATCTGCTGTCACTACCGACGGTCGGCCTATGGATCATGCTGATATTTATCAATGCCCTCAGAGAAATGGGAAGGAGAGAGGACTTTGGTGGCAGTGAATCCACATCACTCGCCAGAATGGCAGACTTGGGAATCAAGATCGGCATAGCAAAAAACGAGACGCACACAAGACACACCATAAGACTTGTTAATCAACATAGAACTGGTACTATTAGCCATAGGACGTTGGGGTTCATACTGATTAGAGGATCTGAGCACCTATGGACATGTCCGGAGCGCAATGATGATAACCCAACTAATTAACTAACTAACTAACTAGCTAACTAACTAACTAACATTTATGAAGTCAAAGATCATATAAACCTCTGTTTAAACCATTTAAATCGAGTTTGTATTTTGCTATTAAGCTCTGCACCATTTCAAGTGACGTTCTTGTACAAGGGGCCTAATTCAGATGCCCATAAATTATGTGGGTATACCCCAGAATAAAATTAGAATATGTAGTTCAAGGCTGGACTATTTTCGCTCCGACACGGAAAAACGAATCCGGATCTAAAGTAGGCCCCACCACATTTCTGGTGACTGTTGATGATAAGCCAGACCCCAGAAAAATAGGGATTAAGAATGGGGAAACCTCGGAAAGAGATCCGGCTTTTGTAGCGTCTCGTCACTTCCATGTCTAGTACAAACTTTAGTACTTTTGTTTAAAGGTGTTTATGAGAGAGAGAGAGAGAGAAAGAGAGGAGAGAGAGAGAGAGTATGTGAGTCACAAAGAGTAAGGAGTTTAGAAGAGGGATCGAGGGAGAAAAAAAGAGAGGGTTAGAATGTGTGACAGAAGAAGAGAGTGTCTGTTTGTATGGAAGAGAGAGTATATGATAGAGAAAATATATGAGAGAGAGTTTTATGAGAGAGAGTCTATGAGACAGAGTAAATGAGACAGAGTTTATGAGTGAGACAGAATATGAGAGTATATGAGAGACAGTGTATGAGAGTATGATAGAGAATTAGAGAGTATATGAGAGACAGTGTATGAGACTGCGATAGAGAGTGTATGAGAGAGAGTATATGAGAGACATTTTATGACAGAGAGTATTTGAGAGAGTGTATAAAAGAGAGTATATGAAAGAGAGTAAGGGGTGTAGACGAGAAAGCGAGAGATGGAAAATGAGAGGGTTAGTATGTGAGACAGAGGAAGAGAGTGTGTGTGTAGAAAAGAGAGAGTATATGAGAGAGTATAGGAGTGAGAGTATATGATAAAGTATATGATATAAAGTATATAAGAGAGTGTGTGTATAAGAGAGTGTGTTAGAAAGTATATGAGCGAGAGTATATGAGAGAGTTTATTAGAAAGAGAGAGTATATGAGAGAGAATATGAGAGAGAGTACATGAGAGATAGTATATGAGAAAGTTTATGAGAGAGAGTATATGAAAGATATATATAGAGAGAGGACTTCCGGTTAAAATGGACGCTAGACAGCGGCGCTGTTCGAAGCAGAGGCACAATTTTTGCTTCTGCCGGACGGTGGCCGAAGTATTTTTGCTCCATTTGTAGACTGGATATAGTTTCGTCGCCCAGCTTCTGAGTTGAATGCATGGCGTGACCCTGTGAGCTGCGGATTGCATTTGGAATGTTTTTTCGACTGTGACCAACGTGGTGGTGTGAATTGTAGATTCAGAAAATGGCGTGATGCCTGTCGTGCAATGTTGGCGGTGCCCGTATTTGGTTAAAATTGATCGCGTGGACAACTGCTGAACTGTTGGCGACAAGTTCTGCTATCATCAATGATGAACTGCATTTCTAATGTTGGACTGTTTGTGTTAGCACTTCGGATGGCTACCATATGCTTTAATGCGAGTGTATGCTAGATATGCTGAGACAGCAGTCTGTCAATCTTTCCACAAGGGACTGTGATAAACATTCTGAGTGTTTTTCGTTGGCACAGGAGCGGAGCAAACATGGGGCGACCCGTTGCTATGAAGCTGAAACTAAGACTACCAGTCTTTATATGAAAGATAGTATATGAGAGAGTATATGAGAGAGAGTATCCGAGAGAAAGGCAAAGTATGCGAGAGACAGTGTGTAAGAGACAGAGAGTATGCGAGCGAATATGTGAAAGGAGTGAGAGTATATGAGAGTTTGAGAGTGTTGGCGAGAGAATAAGCAAGAATAGCAAAGTAAGAGAGAATGAGATAATGTGTAAGAGAGAGTACTGTAAATATAAAATATTAGTGAGAGACAGAAAGAGACAAAGAGATAGACAATAAGAGAGAGATAGAAAATATGAGAAATTCTGTGAGAGAGGGAAAAGAGTATGAGAGAGAGAGAGAGAGATAGACAGAGTTGGTATTTGAGAGAGTCTATTTCCTATCTACAACGCTTCACATTAGGTTAGTTGCGCATCTTTTACAGGACGATGCAAAACCAACCCCAACAGCCCCTGGCTGTTGTGTGGTTTTTCTAGGCAAATTTACGTCCAGTAGTTTGCCAATGCTTCCTGGACGGTCGGCTTTCTTGATACCACTGTCCAAACCAACACAAGGCGCATGACCTAAGGCGGGGATCGAACCCGGCATCTCGGCATTACGAAGCGTGTGGGTTCTGGAGCCCCAGTATGGGGGAGAACAGAATAAACCCAAGGCTCTTAACAACGAAAGTTTCCTTTGTAGTCGGAGTGCCTGAGAGGCGAGGAACCAATATTCGGCATACACATAAACCAGAAATGTAAAATGGATGTGCACGCAAAACTCAGAATTTGAAACAAGACTAAAGTCCAGAAAAGGACAAACAAGCAGAACTTTCTACCAGTCTATAGCCGGTGAATACAAAGTGTTAAAACAGTTGAAAGCTTAACACAACTTTCTACCAGTTCTTAGCCGGTGAATACAAAGAGTTAAAACAGTTAAAAGCTCAACACAACTTTCTACCAGTCTATAGTCGGTGAATACAAAGAGTTAAAACAGTTAAAAGCTTAACACAACTTTCTACCAGTCTATAGTCGGTGAATACAAAGAGTTAAAACAGTTAAAAAGCTTGACACGACTTTCTACCAGTCTATAGTCGGTGAATACAAAGAGTTCAAACAGTTAAAAGCTTAACACAACTTTCTACCAGTCTATAGCCGGTGAATACAAAGAGTTAAAACAGTTAAAAGCTTAACACATTTATTAACTTCACTGTCAAACCAGTATTGCTACCAGGACCGGAAATCAGGAAAACAACTCAAAAAATAATCATGGTAATAAACTTCAGGCATTATTTAACTTGTACCTGCGCAGAAAAAAGGGATGTTAAATGGGAAGTGACACAAATAGCGCGGACAGACATTTAAAAAGTATCATGTGGGTTCCAGTGCCGCCATTGCGGGAGTATATGAATAGACTCACTGCCTCCCTAACAAGCATGTCGTAAGAGTCGACTAATTAGGGTTTTTTTTTTCGAAGTCTGAGAGTATCCACCTGAGAGGCAAGGAACCAACAGTCTGTATACAAATTAGCTAGAAACGTACCACGGATATGCACGCAACACTCAAGTTCTGGAGCAAGACTAAAGTATGGAACTGGACAAACAACTAGAACTTTCCGCTGGAGTTTTTAGCAATTGCAGACACGACTGTTACTTTAACCAGTCTTACCCCACCCATTTGTTACTTTAACCAGTCTTACCCCACCCATTTGTTACTTTAACCAGTCTTACCCCACCTCTTGTTACTTTACCCAGGCTTACCCCACCCATTCGTTATTTTCAGTGCGTTGTTACTGCTGGTTTTTGTAGTCACAGCCACCCCCATGTTTTTTTTTTTTTTTTTTTGACGTTGTGTTGAGAAGCGACATCATAGCTCTCGGGATATTCTTATAACTGCTCCGTCTACACCTTCAGAAGTCAGCGAAGAATTTCTACTGAGTTGGTGTCAGTAACAGTCTAATTATATGTCCGTCTTGACATTCCTCTGGGAATAGAGTGGTGACGAGATCTCCCGGTCATTCGTAGGTGTGCCACTCTCCAGACCGTAACGATCTACCCATACTTGCTTGCTTGTTGTACCCAACCCGGTGACACAAAGCGTTACCATGCAGATGAGGATCACCCAGCGAGAGGTCCCAAAAACCTCATCCAACCGGTGGGTTATATTAGGGTCCCTGAATACAGCCGGAGAGGGGCTTTAAAATAAAGAACAAATGTGTCCCCTATTGGGACGATGGTTATAATAGGGATATGCTTGCTTGCTTGCTTGTTGTACCTCATCAGGACATCACAAAAGCGATAAACATCCGCTGACAGAAAGTGTTACCATGTGGATGAGGATCCCCCATGGAGAGGTCCCAGAAACCCATTTCAGCTGTTATGACCACATTTGTGGCCCAGCTATATCAGGACCCCCTTCAAAAGCCATTGTGGGGCTTCAAATCATGAAAAATTGCATCCCACAAGAGGACAGCTTTTTTCAAAATGTCGTGCCTCCGCAGTGTTTACTTGCTTAGAAACGGCTCTGACCATATCTGGCATTTCATGCATTATACCATTCTCTGGTGTAGAACCAGCAAGTCCCTCTGCCTGTTCCTTTCATAACACTAATAATAAAAAGAATTATCGAATTTAAAATTATGGCGGGTGCTACGGAGATTGTGCTCTGTGCTTGCGCTCCACATTTGATCTTCTACGATGGATTCATTACTTTAAACGAGTAGTGTCCCTTTGTTACCTGCACCAATCCCATAACATAACATAACATAATCCTTGACCCGCTAGGATCAGATCAATGGCAGCACTAGCATACAAAACTTGCCATCTTTCTGTGTCCTTCATTATATAATTTAATCCTGTCCATTTCTTGATGTTGTCATTCCATATTCGTCTTTGCCGCCCCTCTTCTTCGTTGCACTTTCCGTCCGTTTTAGGATGAAATTTTCGTTGTTTGAAGCCCTACTCGGGCTCTTGCCAGGGGCCGCAAGAAATCCTGGCCATAAATATGGCCTAAAGGCTGAACGCGGTTTCTGTGACCTCTCCGCGGTAATCCTCACCCACATGGTGGCACATTGTGTCATCGGGTATTTATCGCTTGTGTGATGTCCTGGTGAGGTAGAGAGTTAGTCAGTTAGTCTTCTTCGACTACCTCCACCCCAACCCCTTTCCTCCGCCAAATGTTCCTCGAAATTACAGCCTTTGTAAACCAATCATGTCTCATCACCAGTGTTGCCACTCTGGGTGTTTTACATCCAGATTTAGATGTTTTTCCTTGCATTTAAGCCATTGATGGCGAGTGACTAGCAAAACCCGCCTTCTCGAAGCTTTCCTTACAGTGACGGTTCTGGCATGACAATGCTAACTGTGAAACTGCAGCCATAATCAAATCTTTGCGGTTGACACCAGAACAACCATGTTTGCTAAAACTTTGCGGGAAGTTGGACCCGACAAGAGCACTAAGCAGGACGGGTGTCGTTAGCCGCTACACACTGCGGGATTTACTGAGGAGGGGATCCAAACACATTTGAAGTGAATGGTTCGACGAGCAACGAGTGATAATCCGTCGACCAACTAACACATTTGTTACAGCCATTCTGTCTGTTCTTGGAATGTGGCAAGAAACAAATTCACTCATTTCAATTAAAATCCCCCTGAAACAATCTAATGCATATCATACGTGTTATATAAAATAAAGAAAACGGGTGTTGCTATTGTTGACGACAGCTTTTGTATCATCTTTGGACGAACTGTTAAAAAAAATATTATTATTATAATTCTATGTCATGATATGCCGCATTAGCAGTGAAGATCGCTGGCACATCAATGGCTAAAATAGCATTAGTCTTAGAATGAACTGGTTACTGAAAGTTACAAGAGGTTCGTCATATCATGAACCGTTAGTACTCCAGTTCCCTTGCCGTTACTGATTATCGACTTCATAACTACTACTCTGTCATCTTATTGGGGATTTCATCATGCGGGTTACCAATAGCTACAAACATCCCCAACGACATCTGATGTGTAAATGGCGTCTTTAAGTTTTGACATTCTTGATTTCTTTGCTAAAATTCCAGGCAAAGTATGATTTGGAAAACAAAAAACACTCTGGCATGTTCGAGAAATTTGACAGGAAAGTGTGAATTTATGATCAGGTCAGTCAGATACTTGTTTGTTCCTAGAAGGAAAGTGGGAGGACGGAAGCATGAATTTTTTAATAGGTGGGTGCGGGTGATTGCACAAGGAAAGAAAAACAATAAGAGTGCTACGAAGGAAGAGGG